>JABFPB010001008.1:0-28930 GCA_022817645.1 Ceratoteleas bidentatus | reverse complement strand
TTTTATAAAAAAACCGAAAAACTCTGCGTAAACACTGAATAAACAAATAATAAGTTGGAATAAACTTTTGGACCTGACTGTACCGCTAGTACTTCCTTAATAATTTAAATGATATGTTTCACTTAAATGAGTTGGAATTTGAGTTTGCTTGTTTTGAAAAAGAACAAGATTTCTATTTTTATTCTCAAAAATATTATTATTTGATAATCTTAGGTCATCATTCTGCATTAATATCTGCAGATGCTTACATTTTCAGAATAGCTTGCCAAGTTCTTTACTTAACCCAGTAAATGAAAAGCAACAGAAAAAGATATGACAAGATTCAAAACGATTCGCTGTATTATATTCCAGTTAATCCCGAGTTATGAGAAACTACGATTGATATACACACGAATGTTTTATAATTCGAAGACTAGAATGTATATTTTACCCGCTCGAATTAACTATCTCGAATAACTATGAACTAAATTAAAATGAATTTCTTTCAATGCCAAACGGCAGATTCATCCAACAATATTCCTAACCACGGAATATTGAATCGCATTCATAACATCATTAACTAGGTAATCTAAATAAAATGAATAGCACAACAGTAAAACTCTATTAACCCTAGACCGCACCAATGGGGGACTTTTGTCCCCCAACGTGACATTATCGGTTTCTCCTTTACCAACATGTCGCGTTATCGACCGAGCGTGGTAACCATAATTCAGTTTGGACATACAGGAGTACCATAACTTGCGCAGCGATTGAAATTTTAACTTAGGGCTTGTGCGGTGCGCAAAGAAAGACACTGTAAGTGCGGAACTAAAAATAATAAATATATTATTTCAAACACTGAACTGATTCATTGACACAGTTTTTAAGACCCATCATTTTCACGCACAGAACACGAAGATTCAGCTCATTTGATAAAAAAATTAACAAAGCTATGCTAATTTTTATAAAAGCATGGAAAAATGACATTTTTCAGGATTTTCGTGTGCTTTTTAGTTAACTTCCAAAATTTTCCATAACTGTGGACAAACATGGCTGAAACTTTTTTAGTCATGTTCTCCATTAAATTTGACATCAGAAAAGTGCATTTCAATCCATATCAGCAGCGTTTAATCGCGTTTAATTCGCCTTTGAATGTTGGGGTTCTTTTGTCCCCCAGTCGTGCGTTTAAAGTAGAAAAAATATAGTCGTGCGGTCTAGGGTTAAACAATGTTTACAATTAATATCTACTTTTATTTAATGTAGCCGGCAGGATTAGCTGGCGTCGTTAACCGGTTCCCGTTAGATCACCGAAGTTAAGCGACGTTAGGTGCACTGTAAACACAAAAGTGAAAAAATTACACATCATGTTGAGTAATTCTAAAATACACATCGTATTGTAATTTTACACAAAACGTGTAAAAATACATCCTATGTGTAATTTTACACAAAACGTGTAAAAATACACACTATGATGTGTAATTTTACACTTTCTTACAACGTGGGTTTACAGTGTACCTCTAATGAAATATTATTTTAAATAAACAAAACTATACCGAAATAGCCAAACTGTGGAGAAATAAAATAACAAAAATAAAAAATCAAACGAACGATTAAAAGAAGTCAAACTTGTTCAAGATAACGGCTAACGGAAATTCTTCCGAGTGTTACAAAAAGACATTCAAACCAATCCTACAACATGAATGTTGCCTGTCTTTTTGGTATAAATTAGAGGCATCCGGAAAATCGCTATAATTGAAAGTGGTCGTATAATCGTGGCGATTCAGAAGTAGACCTTCATTTCTACAAATCGAGGTTGCGAGGTTAAAGTCATTAGCACTTGGTAATAAAGTGGGCACGTCCCTTTGTTGGTACATAGCCCATTCACTCGCGTTGAAAAATAAATACCATTCGGCGGCAATAAATCGTCCCGCACCGCGGCTTCGTGAAAACAATCGTTGGGGAAACTGTCGTTCCGCGAAATTCGCGGTTCAGAAAAATCTGGGCCAAACTTGTTGTTGACAGTAACGCGCGAAATAAAAACATTTGTTTTACGCGTTTCGCAGAATCGCTCGTCGTGGAGAAACGCCGCGCGTTCTGCCATTCGGCACAACAAGAGGATACTTTTTGCACGATCGTTTATCGTTGATGCGCGGAATTCACAGATGGCAGTGAGATCTACATTTCTTCGAAAGGAAACCGTCGGACGAAGATGGTCAAGTGTGCAAACGCGTGCTGTCAAAAAAATGTCAATAAACGAAAATGACCAAATGTAGGCGTACAAATAAATGCTATTCCATGATAATGAACGGAGTTGCTGTGAAGATGTAGGTTGGATGAATGTCGGTTTGCAGTCGTAGTCAATCGAAGGGACATGTCCAAGTGTCCAAATGAACAGTTAGGAGAAAATGGTATTCAATAAATGCGAACGAGGGTGAAGTCATCAAATAACTGAATGATAAAATTCTTTGAAAAACCATTAATAGATTTATCAGCAGAGATCGGATTTAAGAAACGACGGAGATATGACTAGAACAGTTTTAAACGTTGATTAATTTAAGATGAAATGTATTCATATCATCAAATTTAGAATACGGAAAAATTAAATTGTTGACATTTTTGAATTTGTAGCCATTTTAGACCACTCCAAAATAATTGATTTTCTACTCTCAATAATGTCAAAAATTGCTAATAATGTAATTTCTCAAAATAATAAAAATATAGCCTTAATAAACGATTTCCTTATCTCACACAGAACGATCTGCAGTAAATCAAAAAGCCGGGTATCCTCCAGTTATGTCTAATGCCACTCGAACATTTCAAACAAACGCCCACGATAAATCCTGACGAGCTAAATAAACGTATAACTGTTATCCCGCGCGAAGAATCCGGTCGAAAAGCGCGCCGGTCTGCAATTCACGCATAGCTCAGGCGCAATTGGCAAACGATTTTGTTGTTGCGATGAATGAACGAGCTCGGGGCCGAACGGCTCTCGGGAACTCGTGGAATCCGCGCGGTTACGTTCGTCGACTTCCTCCTGCAACGCGAACGCCCGGGCGTCGTCCACAAATTGAGTGGCAGACGATTTGGCTGACGTCCACGATCGTCCGCGGATTCCACGAAAGCGAGATCAAGAAAAGAAGACGATAGAGCTGCGCACGAATGAAGACAAACTGAAACGCGGATAGATTACCAACGAGATATTTTGCGAGCTAGAGCATTGACCGGTGAATAGACGGATGATTCAATTCTGATCGTCATGTGCGATGCTTAAATGGAAATGGTCAAGGGAAGATAGTCAAATGATAATACACCTGTTGCAGTGATTGAAGCGTAATGCAGTACTCAAGATAGGCGCTTAATCAAATGAAATAATTTGAATAGTTTTTAAATATTAATGGTTAGTGGCTAGAATAATTTAGTCACTCTTCCGAATATCTATATATATTATATATATCAGAACGCATACTTCGAATTCTTAAACTTAAGCTCCGAAAATGTAAAGTCACAACTGGCGATCCTGCCAGGACATACTGATGTAAAATAGAACTTTCATCACCCTTTCGTTTTGTATCCCAGAAATTGGGAACTCCGAGTTAGGTCGAAAATGTAACGACAAATGGCGATCCTGCCAGGACCTGCTGATGTAAAATAGAACTTTCATCTCCCTTTCGTTTTTGAATCCCAGAATGAGCGAAAAAGTGGACTGAAGATAGCGTTTATTTTGATTTTAGTCGAAGCACTTGTTATCCGGCAGATGATGTAAGATGTAACATATGTCAAGATGGAATTGCGCTGAAAATAAGCGAGCCTTGGGCAATTTGATGAGCGGTAGCGACAATAGTATCGTCAGCAGCAAAGGTCGCGTAAATATCCGCAAAACACGACTGGCTTTGGATTGAGACGCGGGGTCAAAAGTGCGGCCGAACAGGTTCCGCGTGCAAAAACAGGTATAACCGTGGCCGATCGGCGTCGCCGTCGATTTGCGTACGCGTATACCCAAGGCCCATTTCGGGCACCCGAGAGTGACAAACAAGACATAAAACCGCGCAATTACGGTTCCAGTCTAATTGATTCAATAAATCCCTGTCGACCGTGCGTATGTACATAAACCTCCGCGGAATAACGCATGAATGAGGATAACGTCTAAACCAAAATTCCACCGGTGCTGTAAAACATGTGTATTCGCATGCGCGAATCGAACGATAAATCTATCCCGCGTCGGTCAATGCACCGCTTCGCGAAACATCTTGTTTTCTATACGCCGCTTCGCATTCTTTATTTCCACCACGCGCGGCAATGCATTATTATTTCATTGCCTGCGTTAAGTTTATCCTCACTCGATCATTTTTCCGCGACGTTTTTGCATTCGACCGTCATCGTTTTCGTATCTATGCTCCATCTTTTTGGAATTTGCAGCTTTTTACCAGACCATTACTACGCGATCACCTTCGCCGCAACACAGTTATCAGGTCATTTCCTTTCGCCTCCACATATTTAATCATCTCCGTGTGAACACGCGCGTTTCATAATTTCCAGTTGCCCATTTCGCCATTTGCTCTTTCACTTTATCAACTAACTGTGCCCGCTCGCCAATCGCCATTAATTCATTTCCATTTGACCACAGACGTTTGACAACGCTCATTTCTAGGACCTACTATCACATTCATCATCAAATTCCTGTCCTACACACTCATCGATGTCTCCGTAAAAATGGTCCGTGAACGATTCGGCCAATGAAAATAAACGCTCGGCGTTCCGCCAATAAAATCAGCGCTTGAACCGCCGCCAGGAAAGATTGCGCCCAAACGTCTAAACATTTTGAGAAACACGTCCGGGCCACCCAACCGCGACATCCACCCCCCGGAGAGTCACAGTTTTCGGCAGAACGGCTCCGGTTCCGATCCGAAGTATCCACGGATCTTATTCAATCGTTCTCGTCCCTCGAACCCTTTCAGCTCTTCAGTTTCGTTCAATCCTACAGTGAAAAGAAGCGCCTGAGATAGAAAAACAGTTACATGTTTTGATCATAGGAAGGTCTTAGGCTTAGAATTCGACATAATCTAATTCAAGGTTAACTTCAAGACCGAATAGGAGGAACTTAATTTAAGATAAATGTTTATGATTAGTACAATAGAAATATAATTTGGATCCAATTGTTACTAATAAGACTCTGACATGATAAATGAGCACCCTTTGACATTAACTGGAATTATTCGTCTATGAACAAATATGAAATTTGCTCAACGGTTGAAACCCGTTACCTTCCATCGTCTTCCAAGTTTTTCTAACTCGGAAAAAACGCGATTCGTATTAGACACATTCCTTCATTCGAAACAATCAATTCTGATACATCTATCATCTTTCTTCAGAGATCCAAGTTGTCAAAGAAGATTAGGCAGATCAATCGATAAATGAATCGTCGACCCTGGCACTGGTTAGTCCGGGATAGTGGGGCGCTGTTAATGATAATGCTCCTTGGTATTTGATTCACGATACTCCGACGTAGGTATTATTGTCCGACAGTCGAGTCGACGTGTTAATGAGGCGCGGTCAAACGGGAATAATGCGATTTGTATGGCGAAACAAAAACTCATGAACCAAAACCGAAAACGAGCAAACCGAAAGTCAAGCGGAAAGGGTCTGGCGAAAACAGCCCTGAGACTGTTGAAGCACAAAGTGAGCAAAAGAACTGTCGATGCGAAATCGCGGAAAGTGACGCTCGCCCTCGACAACGTGTGACGCAAAATGAATGCAACGAGTGGCGTGAATCGGAGAGAGTCCGGTAAAAAAGGGTGAAATGAAGAGCGGTGATTACGATTGGCGCAAGACAAAGCGATAAAGTTGCAATCTCATTAAGCGGGGAGAAAAGCGTAAAGGTCGCGGAATGTATTGAAAATCAAAAAGGCATGACAGAAGGGGAATAACGAGTCGTCGCAGGTGGGCGATTGCGATGCCCGGCATGTCGGCGTTCGCGCTGTTAGTCGGGCGTCCTTATTCGCGAGCCGTCGCCCTCCTTGTCGCGCGCCAAGGACATCCAGTCCTTCGCTATATTCGCTCGTACATTATCTCGCGGCGGTCTTACTTTGCTTATTAACAGCGCTCCTTGTATCTCGCGCGCTTTGTTCGCGCGAAACGCCACGGCGTTTTGCCACTTGCGCGCGGGACCCTTATCGTCGCTTGTATCGCGCGATCCGTGAAAATTCAATTGATGCAAAGCAGCTCTATTTCTCGCCGCGCTTTACGCCTCTTTCGAGGCGCGCGTGCGTCACGCGGCTATCATACGGTTGCGCCGCGCGCAATTGTAACGCCTACTCCGCGTCCGCGCAGGATCACTCATTCAGCTATCGAGTCCCGTCGCGAGGGCTCCCGGAAAGCGGCGCCGAAATTTCGGAAGCCACGTCCCCTGCAAAAGAGTCCCAGATGGAAAAACTGGGGTGGTCAAATGGACAATTTACTTTTCGTAGATTTCTGGGTATAGGTTTTAGTGCATTCTGTATTAAATCAGACTGATTAACGAAGAATGGTGTTAGATAAATAGTAAGAAAATATTTGTCTGCAACTATGATTGTTCAAAGTTTGAACATTTTGAACAGTTCAGAGTTCAGTTGAGATTATTTCAGTATTTTTTAATGAAATTCATTTTAGTTATGATGTGATAAACAGACGAACTGTTCTGTTTTATTTTGTACACAAAATAATATGAAGAAATGTACGCACATTCAAAAGTTAGTTTGGGGAGCCTAGTAAAAACATTGCGAATTGAAAATTACTCGAATATCTAGAAAAATATCTAATCTTGATCAATGGTAGATCATCTCAAAAATGAGACCATTTCTAAAGTTTTGATCATTTTTGGCTGATCTTGATTAGATCAAATTGTGTTGTGATTAAATTCCGATTTTATGAAACGGCGAACAGTTTACGATCAAAACTTAATCGAAAATGGTTTTATTTCCGGAATGGTCCATTATTGATTGTTCACTTTTTTCTTTATTTTTACTTTAATAACTGCAATGATTTAAGTAATACTCAAGTAGCTATTATATACAGTGCTATACAATATACAGTGCTGTTGGTTCAACAGCACTGTATATTGTCACAACAAAACACATTCAGAAACAACCACGTTATTGGTTTTTTCTCCTGGTGTAGAATGGAGAAAAATCACCGAGTAATGTCTCGAAAATAAGAGGATTTCATTTACAATTAGAATATAATCTATGTATTCCTGAAATAATGAAAATAATTTCCTCACAGCCTATTTTTAAACCTGCACTTAATGTAATCTTGTACG
This sequence comes from Ceratoteleas bidentatus, assembly GCA_022817645.1. Taxonomy (NCBI): domain Eukaryota; kingdom Metazoa; phylum Arthropoda; class Insecta; order Hymenoptera; family Scelionidae; genus Ceratoteleas; species Ceratoteleas bidentatus. The sequence continues at coordinate 21,657 of JABFPB010001008.1, read as the reverse complement.
TAGATTATCCACTAGCATTTCCGATAAAAAGAAATCGGATAATTAAGAATAAAATCGTTTCCAAGCAAATATACTAATAATAATAAAAATAAGTGTTCTCATAATGACAATTCTATTTAAATTTAATAGTCAACAGTTAACAACGTGTGACAGATAACGACTGAGTTTTAAAAAACGAAGGAAAATACTTGAAATTTAGATTTCAGACCATTTTTTATGTCACCAAACTTAGAACCATCCTACAACTTCGTTATGAGAATATAAATGTGACATTAAATTCACGGTTATTTAATTCATAGTGATAGTGAATTTAAGAATATGTTTATACTCCATAACGCAAACGATTTTCAAGTATAACAATGACGGCGTTAAATTTCAAATGTCTTAATTAGGCAATAACTTAATTTTTCATCGAAACAGCATGAGAGGAATCTACCATACATCTCAAGTTACACTCGTTGAATCGTAAACATTCAAAATCGCTGCCCAGTTTGCGAAATGTTGCAATTACTTCAACTGTATAAAAAACTTGATTGAAATCAACTGTTCGATAGAAATTCCAACATTTCGCATTATAATTATTCGCAAAAATCTTAATAACATTAACTACTAACTATGAAATGTTAACAGCTGTTGAACCCTGCTTCGAATCTTTCGCAATCTTCTTCACATTATTTACGTTCTTGCGTTCCTTGTTTGCTGAATCCATCTTGAATTTCATCCTTTCACGTAATTTTTATTTTTCGACAGTTCGTATGCTTAAACATTTCGGTGACCAAATTGAACAAACTGTATTCGGTTTGATTGTTTTGTTGAAACTAATTCATACGGTTAATTCTGTCCATTCCCATTTCAATGTATCAGAATAAAGGGTCGTAAAGCGAAGTCTTTTTTCGATACGAAGCCGCATCCTCCTCGAATCGAAAAAAGAGCGTAAAAGTGATGCGAAGCGCGTGACGTGATGCTACAAGTATTTGTGGACGAAAGTGATATTAGAGGTTGTTTAGTCTGTGCAATATGGCGGTGAATTTTGGCCAGCGATGACGTCAGCCAATGATGCATTCCAACTCGTTTGCCCACTCGTTATCGGACGGTCATTTGCCAGCGTCTTGAAGCGACACAATGGCGAACGTAAAAAGGCAACCGTTTAGTCGCGGTGCCAACATATAATTACTTGTAACAAAAATCCCCGCACAATGTAACTTTACACCGGTATTATGCAAATATTTGCCTCCGACAGAATTTTTAAATAAACCGCAAAATCCTCGCCGCTCGTCTCCCCGGGAATTGTATAATTCGTTATTTATATGGTAATATTGATTTTCAAGGCGTCCCGCGATACGTTCCGGCCGAATGCTAATCCCAGCGAATTACCGTTGATTGTTCAACTCTGGAATCCCAAATGAATGCGTCTAACGCAAGGACAATCGCCGCACCAATCACGCGCCGGAGTCTCTTTTTATTTCGCTTTGAAATTCAAATGGTCGACTATCGAAATTTAGTGGTCATTTATCATTCAAGGATAATTGGACTTTCGTTGTAGAGATGGATCAATCAAGCAGGTTTTTGCGTGAGATGTGTTATGTGTTTATGATTTTAAATCGGTAAACAGATATGGGGAAATTGGCAATGGGATCTGCGTTCAAAGAATTTCAAACCCTGGCGATTTAATTTAAAGGGACGTGTTATAACTCAAATTTGACGAAAAGCGCAAAAAATAGGAAAGAAAATTTATTGCATATTTTAAATCAGCTCCTGATTTTGTGTTTTGCCTACTTAGAAAAATATTGCAAACAAATCGTATAGACATATGTTTGAAATGATTGTTTTTAACAATGCGTTTATTGTGAACTGTCTTTTAGGTTATTAACAACATTCTGCACGATACACCAGGAAATAGTTTTTTTCGATTTTTTGTATCTGTCGAATTTCTTTACCATGAAAATACGAAGTTTCAGATAAAAAAATGAATACCAAAAATAATTGTTTACTGTTATGTTTTGATCGACCAGCTTTATACAACAACAAAATTATACAACTCGATTGAATATTAGCGATTTTACTCATTTGGATTGCATGTCCCCTTAAACCGAGAAAATTGCGTAATAATAGTAATGAACCGTGGATGACAAAATTGAGGCGGCGAAACGCTAACGGTTAAACGAAAACGATCGATAATTAATAGTCAAACGCGGGAGGACATTACGGCAAAACTGAAATGCAGCGGATTCTCAGCACAATGTACAAACTCTTCATTACGGTTATTACAACGAAATAATTACAACGCGGACGCGCGCGAAACAATCAAATCGGACGTGGTATCGCAAAAAGGCCGCGGCTCCGGCGTCGGCTAACGCGAGTTTCGCGTAAAATATAACGTGGTTACAAATTGGCGCATTCAAAAGCAGCAATTTAAATGCAGACAAGATAATAGTAAATTGTAAACGGCATTCGATTCGGATTCTCGCAAATGCATTCCAAGCTACTTTAAAGTCATTATACGTAATGACTCGTTTTCTCCGCTAGTATTCTCAAATGACCGTGTGTAATGATGATGATCAGTCTTTAACAAGGATGCTGCGCCCGAAACGGCGCTCGCACCCGGGGAATCGCGAGCGGGGAGGGGCGCCGCGCGAAAGCGCATATCAGGCGAGTTTGCGAGTTTGCTCGGCGGCATTATTCACCTATGCGCCGTGTTCGGACGTCCATTAAGCCATACCCGAGAAAATCGAAACGAGAATCGGTGTCAATGAAAGGAAGGAATTTGGTGAATGGGAGTGCCTCTTAGACGAGCGATTTGTTTTCTCCGTCCGGCCGCTGGCTCCGCGCAATGTACTTTTCGAATTTCTTTGTTTGTTTGTTCTATTCGACGTTGTTTATCGCTTCCCTTTTCGTCGACGTTCTTTGCCTCTCCGCCGATTTCCATTCAATTCTCGTTTTTTCACAGCCATGACCTCCATCCGATCATCCTTGTTGCTCCGCGCTTAATTGACCATTTTTATTCCTCGTACCTGACATTGCCTGAAATTCACGGAAATATGTAATCGATTGTCGTTTCGCTCGCTTTGACGATTTCGTTTGCTTTTTATTTCACTTTATGCGCCACAAATATGCGCTTCGCCAAGACCGCGCGTGAACTTTGTAACGCATGCAGTCGCTCGAGAGTCGTTAAGTGAATTCTGCCCTTCGTGTCTGCTTCGGCTCAAGTGCGCTGGATATAGCTGCGGACGTAAAAACGCGCGATAAATATTCGTCTAAAACGAGCCGAAGTGTCAAAAAGTGTTATTTTGACGTCCCCGATAACGGTCTGCCGAGCACGACACATAAACATGTCATCGAGATGCTGGCCTCAGAGGGTCCACCGGCGAAGAAGATGCCTAAGCTAACGGTACCGGGAGCATACGGCGCCGAGCATTCCGGCTACCCATTGTTTCGCATTTTCATTAGACCATTGTTCATTTCCGTGAAACTCGATTGCAAAACTACACTATCAATAGATAATCCCAACGCCGATCCCAATTCGCCTCGAAAGACGCGTTCCTACAGCCTTTTGTCAGCCTTCCATTTTCCAAGTCAATTTGCACCAGCCATTCCTGCAAATCATCCTCGCCAACTATTTAACTTTGACAGTTTCACCGCTTTTATTCTGTTTGCTTTGATGATTTCTATTTGTTCGTCACCGCAGACTTAAAGTGAGGAGAATCCGACAATGAGAAAGATTCAATATGCTTGTTTAATTGGGTACGCCAAACATACTTTATTATGATATTCATATTTATATCACTGTTTTGGGTGGAAGGAATCCTTTCGTTCGAGTATAAACAAGACTATATTTCGAGTATTTTAAATTTGAATTTATTTTTGAAAGATCTGAAAACTTAACCTCTAATGTAGAGTTTGTATTATTTGTCCTCAAGTGAATACCATAGAAAACCATTGTAAGTGAATTCCATATTTGCAATCAGTTTCTAGCTCGACATTCTTATTCCATTTTCAAAATTAAACACAATAGAAAATTGCACTTGAAATCCATAAATTCCACCAACTCTATCCCGGAGTCATTTCAAAAGTTCTATTGAAGTCATCCAGATCCTGAATTCACTTGAATCAAAAACTTTTTGCAGGGCTGTTGATGACGAACCACATCCAACCCGAACGTTTCCTTTTCAGCCGCCTCACTCGGCCATCTTGGATTAATAATTTCCATTCTCGCATTCCAGTTTGCTCGTCCCCGTTTAACCTCGGCACCGATTTCCGAAACGCAGCCCAAGGTCATTAACTCGCGCCGTTTTCGTCGCCCGGGCTCTAACGATCGTAATCCACTTAACCTTGACCCTCGGGATCGCGATAATCCGCGCCTTCTGCCGGATCCAAAATTCCAGACATTTCATTGGGCCTTTGTGCGCCACGGGGCCCGGCATTATTCGCGCGGACCCACGGGCGTTTAATCAACGTTTAGTTTGCGTGTACGACAAACGCGACGCAGGAATTATCTCGTTGGAGCCGCGCGAGAGGGAAAAAGAAAAAGCGAGCTGCCGCGGGGGACGAGCGGTCGAGGCCCGGCCAGAACCCTCGCCGGATTCGGTCCGCCGGCTCCTTTTTTTCGTCGCGACAGCTGCTCGGCATTTCGTCCGGGGTATACCAGAATCTTACCTGCAGTTAAGGCGACCTTCGTGTCGTTCCTCGATTCTCCGCCGATCGCCGTTGTAATTTCGATCCCAGTCACAATCCGATCAAATTTGACACCACTCAAGCCAACAGCAAAATTTGCCTCATCGCATCGTTCAATCATAATTAAAACCTATTCAGCCCTGGTGGAAAATAAATTCTGCGAATTCCTCCGAAAAGATCTGCAAAAACTTTGGGAATCTACGAAAAAGTTTGTAAACTCTCTGAAAGAGTTAGAAGTCTGCAGAATACATTTGCAGATTTTCCTAACTTTTTCAGAGGAATTTGGAGGGTTTTGTAGAGTTTGGCAAAATTTTTCAAAGATTACAAGAATGTCTGCATCTTTCCAGAGGAATTTGCAGACTTTTGCGAAATTCTTTTTCCACCAAGAAATTCATCCTCACTGTTTTTATTCACCAACCTGTTTACGAATTACGTACTTCCAAGTGAATACCGCGACCAAATCGTTTTCATTGTATTCCGTTACGTCACCGTATTACTTCATCCTCGTGTATCTCATAATCTCGATCACTTCCTAATTATCGGACCTAAACATAAAACCTTTCTACAGCGATACCATCAAAATGAACTAAACACCAAAAGAAATACATCTATACATGTACACATCTATACCTGTATATTTCTTTACGAATTTGGAGGTGAATACATTTGGCCTTCGGCAAAAATAACGAAACGTTTGATTTGACGTATTAATTGATAGGTTCGAAACGACAGCACGCTAATGGCAAATGTGTTTCTTTGTTCGCAGGTCCAGAGGCTCGCCGAGTACGAGAGATATCTGGGACAAGAGGCGAGGAGCTTGTCGGAAAACTCGAATGGAAATGGAATCGGTAGCACCGAGGTTCTGCAGCGCGGTCAGCTGGAGGGTGACCTGCACCGCATCCAAGAACTCTTCCCTGGCGACAATTTGCGACTGCACGAGCGAGACGTGCTCACGACCGTACGTATCTTTCGATTGGCCCTTTCAGTTATTAACTTGTCCTCTCATGTTTTTCTTTTCCCTCGTTAAGTCCTCTTGATGCATTTCACCATTCGTGCGTCATACTTTCGTTTGACAATTCCATTTAGATTATTCACATTCGACCACACATGTCGGTCTTGATCACTTAAGCCATCCTCACTCAATTATTAATTATTTTTCAAACATTTCATCCGCGTGTCTAAGCCTCGTTCATTTCACGTCAATGGAATTATAACAATTCGATGACATTCATTTAATTGACTCCGTTTGACCGCATTTATACGACCATCCTCCATACCAGCATCTCAAAGCCAAAGTGCCATGATATAAAAAGGCACACCTGATTCATATTTCATGAGTAGATTAGAAAGCACATCACAAACGTTCCGATAGGACATTGGAAATATGCAAATGTTCGTTAGGCGCACAATAAAAGTAACAGTAGTTTGATTGAATCCCGAGATTGATTCGTAGGTCAATCTTCGATTTATTTATTTTGGACGGTTGACCCTACGGCCCATTAGCTTTCACATTTCAAAGTGTATGCCGTCCATTACTGGACAGTTTTGCTCATTCATGTGTCTCACGCGACATCTCACTCGGGCTTTATATTCGCAGTACAGAAATCAACTGTTTCATCCCAAAATACATGGAGAAATGTGTCAGCCTAAAACACAGCGACAATTCATCCCAAATATTGATAAGTGATTCATCCGAAAACATATTGTCAAGGGTTTGATCCCAAAATACATTGACAAGTATTTAATCTAAAAATACTTCAATAAGTGTGTCATCCCAAAACACAATAAGTATTTCCTCATGCAGAAGGACATTTTTGTTCAATAAAGACACCAAACAGTGCTTAAATATTTTAGAGTATGACATTAAATGTCATAACCAGGGACTTCTAAATTTTAGAAGTCCCTGGTTTTTATAACGAATTAAGGTTCTAACTTCAACCTCGCTGTTTCAGAAAATGAAGAACCTGATACGAAAACGCAACGGCACGAGCACCGGCAGGCTGACCAGGGTGTTATCCCAGAAGTCGCTAAACGTCTCGAGCAGTACGCCGACGCCGAAGTCACCGCCGAGGACATTTCTGCTCGAAACCTCCGTCACATTCACAACGGTAAACGGACATAAACTTTTTTACAGTCGTCATTTCAAATGAATACGTAATAAGCGGGCTTTATGGGACTGGAAAGGCCCCTTATCATGCGCATAGCACAGTCGGGTCCCAAGCACGGAACCGTCCTTAATCCACGCTGTTTTTTGCATTTATGAAAATCCGCGATAAGAGATCCAGCGCAATGATTGTTTCGGGTAAAAATAACGCGCGCGCTTCCTGCGCTCTCCCCTCGGTTTATTCGGTTCTCATATTATTCCGCGCGATGATTGTTTCCGAGCATATCCAGCCGTCTACCGCGAATCGCTTCCTACCGGCGTTTATTAACATTCAAACCGACACTTTAGCTGCTTTGGCTACAAGTTTTTCCAGCGCTTCCTGCCTGGTCGTTATCAAAGATTACATTGTCTGGCATCGCGTTGAACGTTTGAGCTACAAGTTGAACGACTTGCGTCAGGGAACACTGACAGAACAAAAATTCGTGATAGTAAATCTGTATGGTTGTTGAATATAATTATTAAAAAAATGAATTCCGAGTTTCCTTGGAAGCAACTGCGAGAAAATAATAATTAGATAGTGGCATCTAATGATCGCATTCAGTGTCTATCAACTGAATCATTAACGATTTTTCTTAAGCTTCTTTTGTAATGAGACTTGACTATTTGTTGTTACTAGTATTTGGTTGAATTTGTGAGTTTGAAAGACAATTTGTTCGCAGGGTATGCAAGCTCAAGAGAGGCACCTTTTCCTGTTCTCCGACCTGTTGTTGATTGCGAAAGCACGAAGTGGAGGCAACTTCAAACTGAAGCAGTCCGTCAGGATGAGCGAGCTCTGGCTGACGGCTAGTCACATAGAAGATGTTGCCGAAACTAACAAATCTCAGGAAACCAGCTTCGTTCTAGGCTGGCCAACAACTAACGTTGTCGCCACGTTCATGTAAGAATTTACATTTTCTATTTGATACAACGGTACGCGTAAAGAAATGTCGATGGATTCGTCTAACAACCATGTTATTATTTCAATAAAATTGACTGTCAAGTTTTATTCAATTTCATTCAATATTCAACAGAGAAGGAATAGATTCTAATAGAAGGTAATCAGAATATCTAACTGACGATAACAATTTTCTTTGAACAGGACCGCTGCCGCACGAGACCTCTGGTGGGGTCGCTTGACTGAGCTGGTACGAGAGGAGAGTATGAAAGAGCCACCAGACACCAACATTCAAATCGTATATCACGACAGTGACTCGAACACGGAATACGTAAGTACCGCTGGCACCGTGACCACACCTTCCAACTTCTCTAACTGGAAACCCCTTTCCACTGACAACCATTCACATTCGGAATCTAAATTCTTCCATCTTCAATGCTGCAAGATGCTAATTACATCCCTCCCTTTAGCTGAAGACCATCGTTGTCGGGTCTGAGATGACTGCCTCTGCCGTGGTGAATCTTGCGACCAGGCTGCTGGACCTACAGGGTCCCTTCCAGCTTTGGGCCCGGACGAGTGCAGACGAAGCGCCGTACCCTCTGATTGGTCACGAGAGGCCGTTCGCCATCAAACTGTCGAACCTGCGGCACACGGTCTCCACGGAAGAAGGCTTCGACCTGGAGCACTGCAACAAAAGCGGTCACGACACCTGCCACTTCATCCTCCGGCCTCTGCTCAAGTCCCCGGCCAAGAAGAACAAGCCCAAGTTCAGCGGCCTGCTGCGCAGGTCACTGTCCCTCAACCCGAGCATCTTCGGGGTCAACCTCTCCCGGTTGGACGAGAACGGGCTGCCGAAACCGGTGCTGGTGATGCTCCAACAACTGTTCGCCAAGGGCCCGTTCACCCAGGGCATCTTCCGCAAGTCGGCCAATGTGAGGATCGTGCGGGAACTTAGGGACCAGATCGAGTCAACGGGGGACACGACGTGTCTCGAGGAGGCGCCTATCATCGCCATCGCTGCTTTGCTCAAAGACTTCCTGCGCTCGCTGCCAGACCCGCTGCTCACGTCGCACCTGTTTCCATTGTGGATGGCCAGTCTGGAGACCAGCAATCCCATCCAAACGATCAAAAGGTAGAGGATTCGGTCTAAACAGTATTAACAGTCTTCTAGAGATGAGGATGATGTTTAACTCTTGATCGTCCTCCAGACTCTTGCTTAAGTTGAGTCGAACTTACGTCTGAAACTCGTTCGTGGCTTAAGCATCAACAGATTCTATTCATACTATTACCAGAATCAAATAAGAAGACAATAGTCTGGAATGAGTCAGGTGGTCGTCTTGTTACTATCTAGTAACAGTAACAAAACCAGACTATTGTTTTCAGACTACTTTCAGATACTAGGCTGTTTCAGAAGAATAGCGTTTGACATGGTTTTTCGTTTTCAGTATCTTAGACCGACTGCCAAAAGCAAATTACACGCTTCTCTCGCACCTAGTCTGCGTTCTGCATCACATCGCGAGACGCTCGAAGCACAATCTGATGTGCGCGAGCAACCTCGGCGTCTGTTGCGGACCGAGTCTGCTGTGGTCGACCAGTCCTTCAGTGAACCAGAGCCGATCCATCCCGGCGCTCACAGAGATGCTCATCCGACACTGCGAGTTACTCTTCGGTGAAGGCGTCACGCAGCTGCTAGGAGAGGAACGCAGTGACAGCGGTGCAGAGGAAAGCACCGATAGCCTACACTGTGAGTCTCCAAAATGACGATCTTACAATACACCTACAGCTTTCTTCACTCTCATTTTCATTCGTCAGAAATCGTAGTCACTCCCAAGATTAAGTTTCATTGCAAACAAACTTGTGTGCTTGCAGCAGGTGGGCTTTCCCTGGATAGTCTGGACCTAACGGAGCCACCGCGGAAAGACCAGATGTCGCTCTCCAGGGATTCGGGTTTGACCTTATCCGACTGTCAACTGTTCATCCCAGAGTCTCCGATCGGTTCCGAGGACTCCGCGGTGAACGCATCCTCGTCTTCCAGAGACTTTGATAAGTCACTGTCCAAAGACGCGGATAAGACTCCGAACGGGAAAACCCCTTACAGCAACGGCCGCGTGTACTTTGGCTGGGAGGATCGGGTCAACGGGTGTCTCCATCTGCAGAACGGCTTGGACCTGAGTTACCGTGACGACAAAGCCGGCATCGTCGGCTATCCGAACCCCAATTTCCAAAGACAGGATTGGCTGCGGGCCCAGCTCAAGAGAATGCCGCGCAAGTTCGACGAGGAACAACAGCACAAGGACATCTATGGCCGGAAGTATCTGAATGGTCGGCAGGACGCCATCAAGGAAAACGTGGAGAACTGCAAGGAAGTGTTGTACAGGTAACAGTTCAATGACTTTTATTGGATAATGATGGTAATTGGCCGGTAAATCGTTATGAGTGGTCGTTGTAATTGAATGGTTAACTCTGTGGCAGATCGTCGCAACAGGATATTTGCTCGGAGAGAGTTCTGCTGCACAATTCAGAACAAGATACGAATGACTCGCCGCGGTCTTACGACTACAAAGCCGAACGTTACAGCGAATTCAAGAAAGTCAAGTCGGAGCTGTACATCAACAGGGAATCGCCGATGCGCTACGAATCAGAAAGCATCTACGGAAACCGGGAAGCGCCCGGAGATATTTACGGCACAAATGACAGGAGAGACCTGTTTGCTTTCAAGCAAGCGGAAACGATAGGTAGGACTGTTAAATTGATTAAACATTTTAGATATTCCTAGTTTGAAAAACATTAGAAATGATTAGCACCTATCCGTTAGATGTCAGTTGCAAACGCTCTCAAAAACGTTATGAGTAGCATGTGGGGTTCAATGGGCTGTTATACATTGGTGCAATTTTTTGGTACAAATCAAAACCAAAAAAAAATGGCAGTTATATTTGGTACCGTTCTTAAATAATTGATTGTTTTGTGATTTCACAGACGTTTACGACGAAGAAGACGAGGAATCCCAGCGAACTTGGCCCGAAACACCGCCCCCTCTTCCTCCGCGACTGAGACACCTGCCGCCCGTGCACATGAATTTCGAGGAAAGGCACAAGATCGCCGGAAGATCGCGGTCCCTGCCACCACCGCCGCCGTACCGACCACCCCCGCAGCCCCGCGCCCCGATCACCAGCAGACACCTGCGGTACTCGAGATCCGTCGTCGACGACGAGAGCTACGTTTGAGGAGCGGAACGGCACCTCGTTGGCATTTACCATGACACGTTAAGAAGTCAGTCCCGATGATCAAACGTACACCAAAAAAACCCGGATGATTCGATTGACGGTCCACGTCTTGGGAATCGCTTAGTTTGTTGTTAGCCCGAGGCCGCTCGCCAGTTATTGTTGTTAGTCGTAATTAAATGAGCCGCGGAGTTGACAAACGCAACCGAAAGGACGGGCACGGGCAAGTTGCGTTCGAACCTAGTCGATGCTGGCGGGCGCTCGAAGACGTTCGAATTTGTATAAAAAAGTAACTGCCGGCTCAGAGTGTTCATATACGCTGCGAGACGAACGACTGCAGCGCCGCTTTCGTGGTGATAATGCGAACTTTTGGGTTATCGTCATGACCGCTTTATATTATTTTCTTTTCTTTTCGGTGATTAGCGGTCCTTACGAACAATTAGCAAGATGATGAAGTAGGAATGTGAACTTAATCATTTTTACTCCAAAACTTACTGTCTTCACCGGATAAGTCGGAACGTTGTAACGTTTCGCTATCGTTCTAACACTAAAACGCAATAATGTACCAAATTTGTTGAATCTTGTGTTATCCGATAAGAACCCCATCTTACTCAATTCTGTTTGTCATATTATCTTCAATATAGGCGTACAATTTCTAATAGGAACTGATATAATTTATATGTATTTCCATATAGACATTGGTTTGCCAGGCAAAAGAGCATGTACATTTAAACATCTGCCGGACAGAAATAGCATACATATAGATACTAATAGGGCAATTCCTATCAGTATTTTTCAACGGAGATTCGTTAGATTTCGTACGTTATTGCAAGTTCATAGCGCTAGAACGATAGCAGAACGTGATAACGTTCCAATTTATCCGGTAGGGATCAAGGTGGCGCTGTTGTCGTCTTTCGAATTAAGTCTCGCAGCGTATTGTCGTTGAAATAATACACACGGCGTGTTTATTGCGTTTACGGCGTTTCGATATTGCGATCGAGAGCAGTTGCTGATTAGGTGTAAATAATGTTGATACTGATTTGTTACCGATTAAGGATCAGGATAACTTTAAGCGAATTGGGTGCTTTTACAGCCATGTACTTGTGTGAGCATGTGTACTTGTGGGAACAACCCCGAATAAGCGCGTTCTTCCCACGAATACACATATATACGCACTATTAATCGCGAAGCATGTTAGGGTAATTAAACGATGTATAACAGACTGACAAATTACCGATATACCGAGAAAGGACGTTCCAATTGTATTGGTTCTTACACAAACGCGCGTCCAGCAAACCGTTTTCACGTTCTACCAAAGAAAGTAAATTAGATTCGTATCCAGAAACAATTTTTTCGCACCGTCTCTGTAAGAATATAAAACGTTAGTCTTCTTCTCGAACCTATTTATTTTCCGTGTATTTAAAATGCAGGAATTACCGTAACACCCCTGGACCGACCAACGATAATCGTGTAAGTTGACGCGCAGAAAAATTGTGGATTCGTTACAATCGCGAGCATGACAAGAGTAAGTTGAGTTTACTTGTTAGAATAAATGTAAATTTTATATATACTGAATTATGTTATTCTACGTAAGAATAAAACTCGCTTAACGTGCGTATATAAGCCAAATAGATTATATACAGAAATATATATATATAAATATATATTCTCAAAGTGGACATATAAAACCATATATCACTGTTTTACATAGTTTTGAAAATTGGTGGCGCAAAGTGTAATCCATCGCATTCGAAACATTTGATACCATTTTACTTTCGTACATGATTTTATAACGTTTTACTGTCGTAACTTTTAATCGCGTAAAATAAGGGATTCGTTGACGATACTGTGCCAATTTTCAAATAATTCATAGGACGACAGAAAGTGATCGTCTTGTACATAAAAACGATTTTTTATTACTGACTGTTTAAGCAAAACTATCCAATACGTGGCGCAATCACAATAAACTACGATGTATACTTGTCTAAATTATATAAAGTACTATTAAAGAATGAATATATTTCGTATTTTATATTTTCGTGTTGATTCCTTGTCCTTGAAACAAAAGGAAGCCTGGTGATTTTAAGTCATTCCCTTCATCTTCCCTATTAAGGTGATATCAAATGTCTGCTGGAATGAAGTTAGTGTCTTTTTGAATAAAAACATACATAACAAATTATTTTTAGAAAATCGAACATATCACCATTCTGTACCTTCGGGAGAATGTATTCGACATTTTGAAGAAAACTTTCTTCAAAATGTTTACAATTTATAATTACAGCAAAGTATAAACAGTCAATTTTTCTGATAGAAACGTATTAAAAAGTGAACAAATGGCGCTACGATCGTTAAATTTGCGATTAAATATTAATTTTTTCGTATTTTAAGAATCTTTAATGTCGGTAACAACGCTTTCGGCACGTCGAATTCCATGACAATGCGAAATGTCGAATCAAAATTGAGGCACCGATGTTGATTCGATGTCACCTGGACGGATATTAATACATTTATTCAACCTCAATTCAACATCAATACTGATTTTGTTCTATTTTTCTCGGTGTATAAATCACCGAAAAATCATTACTGATGTTGAATAAATGTCGATTAAATATCGGTGCACTTCACGTCAAAAGTAATCCCCCAGTTGCTATTTGAAATATATGTAAACTGGTTGTTTATTTTATCATTTCCAGTTATGGATCACGACTTCTGGGTACAATCCATCAAACCTTCAATAATAAAAGAGTCCCGTACAGCACACCCCGGAGAATCTCTGGAGATCACCGGAGAATCGCTGGAGCAGTGTTGTGCGGGGTGTTTTCATTCAAAAACATTCGACTTTTTTACACACCGAGAAAAATACAGAAACGACATTGTCTAAATTACACAATTTTTGTCTGAATCAGACAATGTGCTATCTAAAATCGGCGAAAATTCTCTAGAGAATTAATTGTTTAATACCGACGAATTCTTTTTTCAACGCAGAATTACGATTTCGCCAATCCATACGCATTTTGCCTAAAGACGAGAACAGCTTTAAAAAATTCCTATTTTGCAGCTGCATTTGTTGAATTTTAATGTTTCGTGGAATGAACATATCGATTTAATTTACTTAACTTTTTTTTTATTTCCCGCCTAAAAGGAAAATTGCAAAACTACAAATGTTACAAATCAGAGGTAAGTAGTTGTAGAATTTGTTTTATCTAATATCTGATAAAATCAAGCTTTTTCTTTTTATTATACTTTTTCTTTTTATACTTTTCCTTTTTACAAATCAGTTTAAAAAACGCCACGAATGTCAGTAGAGACTAACTTATAGTGTTGAAAAAAAAGAGATGATATTCTCAAATGTGTTTCCCACATGATATATCATGTGATACTTTGGCGAAACACATGTAAGAAATACGTATGAAAAACGCATTTCATACGTATGATAAAACAAGCGAAACCTTACGGATTTTGCGACGAAATTTTACGCTAGAGTATACCCATTGAAATTTTACTTTACATTTAACCAATATTAACGGAATATATGATCGACTCGATGTAGCCAGTCTCAATATGCTAATAATATATAAAAAACTGATACCCCCCTTTAGAAATAATTTCTCTGAAAAAAAAATTTGACTGTCCCAATTTTGACCGGTTTTCAGATATTTTCAAAGGTTCTCAATGGTATTCGGATATTCAAACTGGATGCCAGAGAAAATTTTTTTCATGTATTGGTAATACAATATCACTTCACTTGCTACGGACCAGTTTGCTTAAAAAGAGATTTGAACATTTCAATGTCTCTTATTTCCCTTACCTAAAATAAAATCCCGCCCATCCCGCTTTAAAGTAAAAATACTGTTTTATTAAAAATATTGTTTGAAGATTTTACTGAACAAAAATTATGTTTTCCAGAACAGAATCTTAAAAGCTATCGGTTTAAGCCGATTCAAATTTCTGAAATAAAGCTGATGGTTCAAACTGATAAAGTATGCTTGTTAAAGTCATGCGTATAAGTTGAAACCGATACAGAAATGTCTCTCATCAAATTAAGTTGAATCGGTTACAACCGGTAGATTTCAAGTGAAACGTACTGGCATTTTCGAAGAAACGCAATAAAAATGAAAATATTTCTATCGGTTTCCTGTCTTTGCTATTACAAATGCATACATTCAAACACAGGTCAAACCTGTTTGCAATCATTGTAGATGGCGAGTAGGTATTTGACTCGGTGAACCACGGTGTACTACAGTGTAATGATGTAAACTACACATTACCAAGGGATGATAATTTTTGTAATTACTTCTCATTAATAACCCATCAGTACCCATTGAATCATCATGACCTTATATTTTAAAATTACATGACACCCATCTAATTAAACCATTTGTAATTGTCAAACCATTTTAGTTACCCTATAATATTACACCAATTGTAGATTAATGTATATAGCGTAACTTCCCATGTATAGGCCAAAAGCTTTATCACATTTGCAAATAAATAAATTTATTAATTTTTTTAGAATTTTCCAACATCCCAAAATATCCCTTAAGTCACGAATGACCCAAGTTGATCCGTTATGATTGTTAAATAACAGTTGACCTTCTTGCTGAGGATTAACTTATTTATTTGTAAACGTACAACAATTTTGCTGCCTTATCCAAAATATAATTCACTTCTCCTATACAAATTCGTCCATCGATAACCAAATTAAATGCCTCTCTTCACAGGTTTTGGAGCAATTGCTACTTTGGTAGGTTTGCACAAGTCGATCACACATGGATCATCCAAAGGCGAGTGCGTGCAAGTCGACCCAAGAGGTACGAGCAGCGCGATAGAAATCTCCACGTTGCAGGCTTCCATCCACACTTGGTGCGACAGCAACACCGGTGTCCTAAGTCGATAATTATTTTGCTCACTATTCACGGCCTTCAGGTCAGCCTTGCGAGGCAACAGCAGCTGTACTTGTTGGTCCGGATGACGAAGTTTAATACGCAGAATGGACGGGTCGCGCAAGTTAAAAATTTTCGCAGTTAGAGGGATGCCCAGTAACAATCCGCCGGTGAACTTAAGTGCAGCGTCTGCGTCGCTTTTCGGTTCCTCGATCGTCGCGTAACAAAACCGGGTCGTTACCGTGGGTCTGGGCAGTTTTTCTTCCATATGCGAAACCGACATCAATAGAAGTGGCAAAATCATCTGGGGCAACGACTCTGGACTCGTTTCAATAAGGGTTGGAAGCTGCACGGCCAGAGTGCGCGAGAAAAGCGGAAGTCTGCTCGTGTCCTGAGGTAGCATGTCCACTTCTGTGAGGAACCGATGGGCAATCGGCAAAGCACTCGCTGGATTCTTCTTCGAGATTCTCACGAGGTCCACAGCTAGAGCTTTGAGCCATATATCAGTCGCCAAAATTGTTTCCGTTTCCTCGATTCCCATGAAGAGACTTTGCAACCTAAGGTACATATTGTGCAGTTAGTTTAAGATAGTTCTAGTGTAAAAATAAATAAATATTAACGTATTAATATTTATATAACGTATTAATATTAATAAATATTAACCAATATCATATATTCAAAAAAATGTATATAAAGTGTCTATTTCCCCAATTTCGTTTTAATTTGCTTTATTTCTCCCGATTTTTTAATATTAAAAAAAAAATATTTTTTTATTTTTTATTTCCAAAAGTGTTCTAATTTTCTACACATTTTTCTATTGCGTCCATTTTTTTCAGTATTGTTCAAATGTTCAATTTTTTGGTCTTCAATTTTTTTTAATTGTATAGAGAATAACTGTCTACTAACTGTTGAGCATATTGCAGCAATGTGGAAATTTTGTTACTGGTGTTGGAAATGGCATCGTTGATCGAAGGGGATGGTGCGCTCAGATTCTTCGTGATGGCCTTGAGCAAAATTAGGCATCGTATGTAGAGGGCGGTGAATCTCGCCGCACCTTCCATTCGCCTATCCATTTTCGCGAGACGGTCTATCTCGACGACCGCGGAGTCGAGCAGCTGCGAGTACACTCTGCCCCCAGGTCTCGCATTCTCCACGCTGGACACCATTCTCTCGAGGAATTCCCTGCTCTTTTGGTCGCGAGCTTCGTGGTCCTCATCCAGTTCGTTCACCAGGGTCGAATTCTCTGCAAGAACGGGTCTCAGCCTCGGCACCAAATGCGGTATGGTATCGCGCAGATAATGGTAGTGTTTGATCGTGTTCTCGGTGAATAATGCATGCATGCTTGGACAATGCAACGCGGCGTTGAATATCAAAACCAGGACACTCGCGTCTAATTGATTATTCTGTGTTAAGGACAAATCACTTTCTTCTAAATTATTTGTTTCTTCTTCTTATATAGACTATATTGCATAGGCTAAGGAAATAGCTATGACAGTGACATCTAGATGAATGTCTATTTATTTTTTGAATGATATTTAATTCTTGAAAACACTTTAATTGTACTTTAACTAACTACCTAGTCTTAAGTGAATTTTTCACTTGAATTCAATATAAACATCTCTTGTTTACCACCTCATCTAACAAAATAAAAACCTTTTTTTCTTAAATGATCAGTATTTGCGATATTCACTTTAATAAGTTTTTGAATAAATGCTAAGAGTCTACTATTCTATTTGATGAAAAGGATACAAGATGGTCCATCAACATCCGGCTCTGGCATGTCGAAAAACGGATGCCTTCCAAGTAACTGCGGTATCAAAGGCAATGTCAGGTACGGATGCGATGCTCCCAAAGCTGCGAGACAACTCTGGATACTCTCCTTGTCCTGTGGATACCTTGCAAGATTTTCCAACAACCGATGGACACACATATTGAGACAATTTCTGGTCGCCAAATGACTTGCTGCTAAGGTCGAGTGCAACCCCTCTCTCACTTCTCCACAGAAATCCTCTAAGGCACCTAGGATGGTTTCAAGTTGATCTTCCCTCAGTGTCACACTGATCGACATTTTTCCTAATGACTCAATGGCTCTCAATCGAACATCCTGTATTTCGTCATTGAACATATCCACCATGAAATCTAAAGCAATGCTTGCAATACCACTATTCTCCAACGACAATGTGCACAGAGACTCTACAGCTGCTGTGCGAACCTGAAAATTAGTCAAAGTTGCAATATAGTCAAGACTACATGAAATGCGAAATATATTAAACTGGTTAAATGTGATACTAACTTCTAAATATTCGTCTTCCAAGCCATGAATGAAAGCGCCGCAAGATCCACTTCTTTCTTCAGAGATTTCAGAATTTTCATCGTCGTTACGCTTTTGCTTTTTGTCTAAAGCTTGTTCGATATAACGCCTGGAAACACCCTTCATTTTACCGAGATAAGACATAGCTGAAGCTCGGACTCGAGGGGTCAAATCTCCCATTAGACCACAGATTTTAGAAAATGCACTATCGATCATTCTGATGTCTTCACCTTCTGTTCCTGGTACCATACTATAGTGGGAAAAAAGTCAATTAGACAGATAATGCATAGGGTGTTATGATTCACATTATTGATGAAAATCTTATTTAAATCAAATAAATCTGATTAATTGGCTTTTTTAATAACAATCAAATACATAATAAACCTACGTATCAGGGTATTCGTTTCCCAGAAGCCAAATCAACTTTAACACCGCACTCCTCACAATTTCGTAATCGTCTCGTATTGCTGCACAAGCTTCCGAGAAAAACGTAGCAAGAAGTCGGCAGCCTCGTTCTGAATGAAGCTCAGCCATTGTTTCAAAAGCTTGCGCTCGAACATGTGGATCCTGTGAGCGTGTATAATGGCCTACCAAAGTTAGCGTATCATCTGCCACATTCCCCGACAAATATCGTCCAATGATTGACAAGCATCGGGTTTGAACTCCGTGCCATGTATCTGGCAAATGCTCACGGGCAACCTTCAGTACCAATGGCCTAAAGTAATGAATGGCAAAAATTAATTCGGTAACAGTTGAGTCAAAATTCGTGAAACGGATTACCCAAAATAAAGTTACATTTTTATAGACGATAGTAACGAATTTCGCAACAAAATTTTCAATATGGACTCATATACAATTTAATTTTCAGGTTGCTTTTTCTGAAAATCGTAATATCTCGGATTCAAAGAAAGTATTTGCTTTAAGTATTTACTGAAAAAAGTTTCTTTTGGATTCGGTTGGAGAATCAAATGTAACGTCACATCACCATAAATTCAGTATCACTTACTTATTATAATGACCTAGTTTGAGTAATGTAGCCAATCCTCGACTCTTTACTCGATGGGATTCTTCATTTTTCAAAAGATGAACCACTTCGTGAATAATGCGAATCTTTTCGTTAACATCAGGCGTGGCCTCTCCCAATTCTGCCAAAACGGAAAATATGTTTGCTCTGACAGTGGCTTCCTGTTCTATTTGGAACTTTTCAGTCAAGATCTTAATGCATTCTGGAATGTCTTCCACTGCCATTTGCGAAATAGTGTCGTAGATACGGACTAACAATTGCAAAGCGTCATTACCGCTTTTAGATTGTTGCAAGCATTGTATGTAAGCCAATGCTGATCCGGAATCACCATTTTTAGACAGAGTAAGTCGTAGCGTTCGGAGTCTTTTAATGGGTGGTTCTGTTGTAGTCTGAAAACATAATTAAGGTATTTTACTAATTTAATTTATAATTAATATTATTTATAATTTTTTCAAATGTCGATGTTAGATTTGCTGACTTAATAACAAGCTGGTAGAATCCGGATAAAAACATAAAATAAAAATTTTGTTGGAATTGTAGTCACAAAATCCAGTAGTAGATTATTCGGTGATTATGTGCATAGTTTGTTTGCTTAAAATGAACCCGTTCTATGAAAAATGTCCCTAGTTTGAATTCAAGTTAGCATTGTTACATCTTTTGTTGGTAAATGGTAAAAAATTTGTTTCACAGTAAAAAATAAAAAAAAGTTAAAAATTAAGAATCAATTTTTATTTCATTCTGTTTGATTTTCACCAGCCAGCTTAAAAGAGGTTGTTGTTAATATTTTGTTATTTTTTTTAATATACTTAAATATTAAAATTTATTTAAATAAAACATGTTTATAATGCTAACAGTGAATGATTGTTATATGATATGCCATAAAAATATGTTTTTGTAACACGTGTGTTGGGAAGTGGCCTTTTCCGCCTTGAAAACCGGGAGGAAATAGGTCACTTTCCATAATTCTCCCTATGGTGGGAAATTGTGTCTCCCGCCCTTTTTCGCGGAATTTATCCATTTATTTATCTAAAATAATGAACATTGATGGCATGGACCATGGCGAAAAAAACGTTTCAATGTAGACAGTCTGTACTCCACGCGAGGCGGCACACGACTGGCACTGAACTGCTGCCTGCGCTCGTTTAAATAATCTCGAGCGTACTCCATGCATGGCGGCAAGTCGGTTAAGGCCGGTCCGCATATCGGGACCTAACGATAACTCGGCTCGTTTGTACTCCGCACGAGGCGGCACACGACTGGCCCTGGAGTGCGGTGCGGGCTCGCTTAAATAGTTTCGAGCGGACCAGCGCCGCGCACCCTGGTGGGCCGGAATCGTTAAAAACAAAAAAAAACAAAAAAATTGTACTAGCCTTTCTTATCTCGGGGGGCTCCACCCCCCGCCCCCGCACATTTTCCGACTCGTGGGTTCGCACTCGGATTCGCCTCGTGCAAACCCTCTTCGGAAAATGCCTACTTTCCTCCCTAGGTGCACAATGTACTATTCCACTTTTTAAAATATTATTCAAAGAATATTTAGTTATTTATCAATATTATGTAAACCAACATACACCAAATATTACATAAACCAATACTGAAAAAAATTCTTCGGGCTTTCTTCAGGCTCTAATATTTTAATAGTTTATGTAAATGTAATGTAAACAATTTCTATAAATAATTTATGTAAATATAACTAGGTAATGCTGAGTACACTGTTATAAACTTTAATTCAAACTCATGTATATGGTTACTATCAAGGATATGAAACGGTTAATTTTGCAGAAATATTTTGTATTGCCTATTTACGAAAATAATATTTGGTAATTGTTCTTGAAGATTTAGTTTAAAATAATTACAAGTATTAAAGTAATTTATATATGTGACTTGTATAGTAGACAATATTTATAAATAATATGAGATTTTAATATAAGGGGCCATTCAACAAATACGTACACCGGATAGGGGAGGGAGGAGGTTCGCCAGTTATGTACAGAACTGTACGTTGGGGAGGGGGGAAGATATTGGGAAAGTGTACATAAATCCTCAATGTCAATCAATATTTTTATTTTTGACATTTTATTAATTTTTTTAGTTCTGAATAAACTATTTTGTTTTACAAACGTTATATTTAAAAAATAAGTTTTTTTTACACTTCGTAATCATTTATTATTGTTTGTAATTTATAAACGGTGGTTTTGCTTACTGTTATATGTCTGAGCTAGAAAAATTCAACGAGTCCATTTTTGTATGTAATTTATATCTCACTTTTATATAAAAATGAACTCGTGAATTTGTCAATTTTTGGGTTTTTACAATTTGTAATATATAGCGAAACTAAGAAAAGTTATGTAACTAAGAAAAGTATCGAACTTAACAAAACTAACAAGCGTTTTTTTAATATTTGTTACTGTGCTTTAATGTGATCTTAAAAATTGTATTACAATATTTTTAAAGTCCACTGAGAAAATTATATTGTACAACGTATATAATAACGTATGAACCTTAAATACAT
>JABFPB010001007.1:0-28931 GCA_022817645.1 Ceratoteleas bidentatus | reverse complement strand
GCCTGAAACAAGTATGCAATATTTGTGTAGATTATAAAGTCACTACTGCCTATTTAATAGCTTTCATAACAAATTTTTTAACTATATAAAAAAATTAAAATCTTAATCTTAAAAAGTTTTTTCTTAGTTTTTGAAAATTGAGTTGATAAAATAATTATTTTATCCTTGTTCATCAATATCACACAAAAGTACAACGATTGCTTTAATTCAAGTAGGCTATCCGAACGATTAATTTATTGAACCCTAAAAACACACTCCTTTGCGATTGTACAACCTTAAGATAATATTTCCAAAAGTATATTAGATAACGTAAATTTATTAATGCAATTGATTCTCGAATAAACTCGGATCATTTTGCCAAAATTTCCAGGGAAATCATTTTTTTTTAATTCATCATGAAAAATTAGTCCAGCAATATTTCTGGACTAAATTTAAAATGCAATTTAAAATCACCTGTCTTATTTAATTATTTTTCATTTTCTGGGTATTTAAAAATGACGTACTTTAACGTAAAAGTAGAGTGGAATAACGTTAAGGGACCATTATTTCATTAACGATAAATATCTTTTTTTATTGATTCCTGCAATTTATATACATTAACAATAATAATAAATTTATTTTCAACATCTTACAACCAACCATTTAAATATTTTTTTTTAATGAGGTAATGTTACGTTCGAAAGAACAGACGCGCGTTTCCTAGTGCAATTTTATTTCGCGAAATTATGTACAGGATAATCGAAGTTGAGATTTTATCATTAATGTCTGGAAATGTTATAGGTTCATTGCAACATATCCTGCCATTGTAATAGATATATCAATTTAAAAAAACCTCTTATTCTTTAAATTCTTTTAGTTAAATTAATATTATTAGAATTATGTACTTTCATTTTTTCACTAAATCAAACTGATGCACAGTTTAGTATAATTCTAAGAAACGTAATTTTTATCGTCTGTTACATAATATCCATAGTAAAAGTAGAAATATATTGAGAATATATTCCTAATGTTTGTAAATTCTTGGTAATATGCTTCCCTAATAAAACTATAAATATATTCACCATAAACATATATTCTTAACATCTTTCATAAAACTATATTCCCAAAATATTTTCTATTTTTTCTAGTGAAAATACTATATTTTCCCTTTTTCCAAAATGCCTTAATTCCAAATATTCCTTTTGAATGTTTACAAACAAATCTCCCCTTCGGAATTCGTTTGCCCTCGAGATCCTCTATTTTCAAAACTCTGCTCTCTTAGCTCGAAAACTAGCTTCCTTTTCCGAGAATCGCAATCGAAACTCGTTCTTCATCTTTTCTTGCCGAAAATAATTTTACGTTAGAGGAGGTGTGTCGGCATCGATAAGCGATTATGTAAATGCGACCCGGTTCGAGTGCTCGGCAGGGAATCGCGATCGACGGAATTAAGATTGAATTATTCGCCACTTAGATCGCCGCTATCATGCGACGCATGATACTTTTTAATGGGCGCGCATCTTTGCAATTAAATTCGCCTTGCGAGCAGACAGCGATTTCGCGTTGCAAAAAACGACAATTTGCGCGATGACGTAAGATCGTTGCAAACAAAGATACGCGACGTTTTTGTCATTCGTTCGGCGCTCTGAATTTTTTCAATATAAAAATTACGTTGGTCACGCAGAATTTAGTTTATCTCGTGAAATTAGTAAAATTGTCGTTATATAATTTTCAAGGATCTGGCGAGTTGAAAATTTAGTCAAAAAAAAGTTGCACTAAAGTGGTTTAGATAAATCCCCTTAATTTTGTAGAAACGGGTTTTTTCGGGTTCCGGTATAAGTTGCATAAGAATTTGAATGTATGATTGCTGCGAAAACACTCGAAATGTGTTATCCGTTTATGTTTCGAGTTACAATAATTATACACTTTGCAAATTAAGAATACGGGATTACTTGTGCGAATGCCAAATTCGCATTTGCAAACGTAAACACGAACATCAGCTTCATACATTTTCTTTTAAATTTCAAATGATAAGCAAAGTCAGGGGAAACATTTGTCGTCGAAAGACAAATGTGGTTTGCATTCGGGAGAAAACAGTCACTCGGGCACAAAACCACGAACCTTTCGATCTCGGTGATCAAATTTTGATCGCCATTCCTAAGGAAATAATTTACTTAGAATTAAATTATTCAATTGTAGATTTAATTGCTAAATTGAATTATTAATTATTGCATGAATTAATTATTAAATTAGAATTTCATTTATATATTTGCATATATTTCTGTAATAGACTATGTAAGTATTTAAAAAATCAATAAGTAAGAAGATCAAAATATTTACCAAAAATGTCCTTAATTTGTTTTTCCTTATATTTATCCTCCCAAAAATGTGTTTTTCCTTCATTACTAAAGTTTTTGCAAGTGTTACCAAAAATTTCGGATAAATCATTTCGAAATTTGAATATAAATTATTCAAAAAGTTAATAAAATCCAATAATGATACTTTCATAGCCTATAATACAAATTGGTAAAACCGCAGTTGCAAGCTTCCATAAAAAACGCAATTTGAAATAGTTTCACAGAAGTAAATAATGTGTCATTCTTTTACGTATTGAAATTTGTTAAAAAAAGTAACAAAACTAAATAAATATAACATTTTCAAAAATTACGCAGCAAAGCCGAAAAGTGTCCATCAACTACGGTTTAGCCTTCAAATCACTTATGTAATATGCTAACCATGCTAAATATCGCTTTGAAACTATGTTACTCAAAATATTCAGTTTGCATAAATAATTATTGTAATGCAGATATTATATCTTATAATATTTAAAGAGATAAGTTTCAACTTCAAAAATGGACGAAAATTCAGTATACTGTGAATTATTCTGCGAGTAATCAATAGGTCAAACATTTGATTTTCTTTGATTTTCTTGAATTTTTAGCATTTTACCGAAATAAACAAAAATATGAAAACAGCCAAGAATAAAAAAAATAATTAAAATTAATTAAAAAACATCGTTCATTCGAACTGAAATTTTATCTAAAATTACAACTCGTTTCAATGCGACAATAACATATTAAATTTGCATTAACTTGCAGAATCGTAACGTTATATAATTTTCTACTTTACTTCTTCCTCAAGAGAAAATTGCAAAGATTCCAATTTAGCAAAAAAAAAATGTAGGATGAAGAAACTATTCATTTAATATTTTTTTAGAATAAAAAAGTCGTTGAGTCTGTGGAGAGAAACATTTGATTGAAATACTGATTGAAATTGACTTAATTAGAAAAATTGTGACGCAATTACGGAAATACCTTTTTGCTTTACAAACGAAATCCTGGCCGCCTTCTAGGAACTTTTTGAGAGTATTGGGTATGCGTGAGTTGATCGTCGATATCGCCACAATATCACCCCCTGGTTTAATCTGGACTCCCAGTTGTTGTTGTCCACCACATTTGTTTACGAACTGTACAAACCTAATAAAATTCCATTCATTATCAAATTGTTGTATGTACCCTGCAAAAAATATCTGATAAAAGAGACAGGAACTGATTATTAAATAATCAATTCCTCAATAAAAAGATTCCGAATTCGTAATTTTAATTTCAATTCCATTATATTCCGTTCCACTCCGAGGGTTTTTATCAGTGACTAATTTTGAATTCTTTAAAAAGAATTCTTTTCTATTCTTTTCAATTCCAGTTAGATTGACATTTTTTAAAAATTGATTGAAAAGTGAATTCCAATGAATTCTAATCCAATCAATTCTAGTGAAGGCTGAATTTGACTAAAAATCCAATTCTTTCCCATTCAATTCTTTACAAAATTTTTGTATATTCCAACAAAATAATATATTTCTATTTCAAAAAATGGTAATAAATGCCACAACATTTGATTCTTCAAATATTTGGAGTATGAGTTTGAGTGTTGTAAAAGAGAAAAAGTTTCTTCGAGGAGGAGATCAAATTTTGTTTGTTTTGATGTCGTACAATTGAACTCGACCCAAACATTGGCGAAGCTATGACAATCTGTGCCTATCCTACAAACTGACCTACAATAGATTTAATTGTGCAATCGATTAATCTCGCGACCATTTGCACGGTTTCGATAAACGACTTACGATTATCAATGAAAAGAAAGGAGAAAAGTTTGCAAGTCGAGTGAAAACTAATTCAGACGACGAAAACAGGTTTGATGTCGCTGAGTAATATCAAAAGATAAATGGTACAATCGCGAATGGGTTTTGAAAAAAGGGCAATGTTTCAAAGGAAAATAGCAAAATTGCAAAAGTTATGATTATTTTATGACCGTATATAATGGCAATCTTATGACAATTATATTCAAATTACTTTAATTTAGGATAAGCAATTTATAAGTATGGTATTAACGTTTCTTAGGTAAACAAATGTATAATCGTTTTTTAATCGTTAATTTATTCTCTTTTATCGGCAATTATCGAAATGAGGAGGATTCAATGATTCGAAAAATGAAATTGTGAAATGTTGCAGTGATAACGTAAAAGTCGTCAAAACGTATTTGGAACGTTTGGAAACGTTACAAAGATAATACATATGTTAGGAAAATTAGTTAATTAAAATTCATGATGGGGTATAAGCTACCAAAAAGAAACTGAAAAATCTGCTAAACAATATACATTTTTCATCTTTTCACGATTGTTTAAGATATTCTTCAGATTACTTTTTTTAGATTCTTTAGATACTCTTTCGAAACTCATTTTAAAATTTCAATTTCACATTTTTCAAGTTGCTCTCATAAAGTCCCATAAAAAATTGTATCTTCCAAACTTTTTTATTAAAGATTTTTTTATCATATCCAACTTTCATTAAACATTATAAATAAATGGGCAACTTTCTTTTTTACATAAAGTCGGTATAATTTTTAGTAAAGCATCCTTCAATAGAACATCACGCTTCCTCTTCAGGGTGGCATTCTGCACCAAAATAAACCAAGGAACCATTCACAAATGGATCGTTAAGCACGAGGAAGCAGTGGCAACTTTTTGCGCGGCAATCCACGAATGACCATATTCGGCCATCACTAAGACCCTTCGTCCCTCAAATACCTATAACTAGACTGATTATATGTAAACGAATATTTTTATTTAAACAAAATACATAGATTAATCCATTATAGAAGTTTTTTTCGTGTTATTCTCGTTAGAATTTTGCAAAAACCTTTTTTACATTTGCATATTTTTTGCATAATTTTTTGCACTTTGCATAGTTTTTGCAATTTTTGCATAATTTTTTGCAGTATTTGATTATTTTATTACGATTATTATTATGATTTTTTATGCATATTTTTTGCATAATTTTGCACAATTCCGTATGTTACAAGAAATTACTTCTCCAACAAAAAACAACTTTTCCATGAAATCTGAACTTGTAACTACTTAAAATAAAAAAAGTCGCATATTATCCTCAGTCTATTCAATCGCTCATTCATCCTCGCTCGATGTCGCAACCTTTAAAGTGTCGTTACCGTTAATTCTCCGATAATTCGTCGCGAATTTTCGCTCGAGGGAGCTTGCAAATCCGATTATCTTTTGTTTACCGAAATTCAATCCCTCGTCTGCCTAAAAATACGCGGCTGCACGTACATTTTCAATGAAGAAGCAGCCACACTATCTGGCGGCTGATAACGTTCACCTTTCGACATGGCACATGTCACATTTTGGCCACAGCTTTCGTCTATATTTCCTACTAACAATTATTTCTTTGAAAAGCAAAGAATACTAATTTATCAATCACTTTACTTCCAGAAACATTTTTCTTTGATAAAAGTTCGGATTGTAGATATTTTCCTCGAAATGTCCTCCCCAAAATCAGTTCCTAAAAACCTCAAATAATTTATTGAAAGATCAAACACAATCTATTTCGTACCCATTTTTTATTTGTAAACATACAATATACTACAAAAAATAAAGAATTATTTAACAATATTTAGTTATTGTTTATGATACCTATAAATATAAACTATCTAAACCCATCACTCACAACGAATGCATATGATACATTCCACCACATTACCCTATCATCTTCCATAGATAATAAACAATATCTTTCGACGAATTTAAAACCCCCTCTACCCTTTTCCCAGCAGTCTTTTGTTCCCCCTTTAGCGTCACTGCAGAGCTTCCGTGTCTGCTCCAGCAGAAGCTCCACACTGCGCAGGATCGTGCCGGGACTCACCTCATATCGAGCGCGCGGCTGGTCGCGAAATTGCGCGCCGCGTCCCGGACGCCGAGGAGCGCGCAGAGCGAGCGCAGCCTCGAGCCGCCGCGCAACGTCATAGTCCCGGACACCTGACGGTGCGCAACTCCTCCGTCGGCCGCCCCACGTGAAGACAACACCGCTGCCAAGAGCGAAGCACTCGCCACGGCGGACGAACGGCGACTAAAGCGGCCGGCCGGTCTCTCGAAACGGAGACAGAAAGGGGAAGGGGCGACGCGCGAAACAGCCGGCGAAATCGGAGCGAATGTTAGGGGTAGAGAGATGATGGGTTTCCTATTAGAAATTACGTATGGAAAGGTACAGAAAGGGTTTTGGAGTGTTACGTTTTGGGAGGTAGATATAATAGGGCTCGTTTTTATGCGGGAGGTTTATGATAAAATTTGGGTGAAAAAAAAATTTCGCAATGAGGAGTCGATCTCGGGTCCTCGGAGTTCTGAGTGCAGTATCTTGACCACTCGACCATGATGACAACTGACTGTAACTTTGTTATTGGAAATATGACTTGGCATAAGATAGATTCTTGACGAGTTATATTATCCAGCAAACGAAAAACAATGGATAACAATACTGAAAAGCTCATACTGAAATGTGTTAATGTAGATAATGTAGATAAATTGCTGAATGAAGAGAAAAATTTGTAAAAAAATTTAATGGTCGAAGGGAATCGAACACTCGACCCCAAGCTTTCTGCACAACACCTTCCCTACGCCATCAAGATATGTTTTCCTCCAAATGTTGATTGATGTCATGTTTTGGAACTGGAGAGTAGGGTGGCCGAAAAAAACCTTACTTCGATTTTTGCCTGGTCTCGCGCCATGAAATTAAACTATTATATGACTTATTTAAGACCGCCAAATATCAAAGAAATCGGTTGATATTTAGAGGTCGCTCAACAAACCTGAAATTTTAGGTCAAGATAGTAGTTTGATGAAAAGATGAAAAATGCTATATTTCAACAAATTTGGAATCATGAAGTCGGACAATAATATACTCATATTCACTCCTGACATCGAAATTATTGTTCAATTCGAAAGATTTTAGTGTTTTACAACATTTAAAACCATAGCAAACTTTACTGTGAATGTTTAATTAAAAAAAGTAAAAAGAATGATTTTGTGTGATTAAACGTAAGATTGTTAAAAGTGCTCGTTTTAAACAAGTTAGAACTCGGTTTTTGTATCATTTGTATATATTTGTAATTTCTGATTATATTCTGAGAAAAAACTGAATAAAACATGTAAAAATAACAAAAATACTATAAGTCGAAAAATTTGGAATCATGGAATTGGGCAAAAATAAGCCAATTTTCCTTTGGAACATCTAAATAATTTTTGAAATTATTGGATTTGATCTTTTAGAGTATATCAAAGTATGACTGGTTGCATAGTAAGGGTCTAACTTCAAAAATGTAGAAGAAACTGAATTTTGATCTAAAATTGTAGGTGTGTTGGTCAACCTCTAAATACCAACCGATTCCTTTGATATTTGGCGGTCTTAAATTAGTCATATAATAGTTCAATTTTATGGGGCGAAATCAGGCAAAAATCGAAGTAAGGTTTTTTTGGGCCACCCAAGTGGACAGTAAAAGGAAAGAGATTGAAACCGATACAGATCCTGCAAAAATTGTATCGGTTTTTCTCAAAAGAAAAAGAACAGTAATCACGTGATCGACGTGTCTACCAATAAGTAAAGTTTTATTCCATTTTTGAGTGGTATGTCTCCAGAACCTGAATAGTCCAAATAGATTCCAAATAGGGGCCTGCCTCTAGATCAATTAAATTAATCGGAATCAAATCAACTAACTGATTTCAAATGAAATTGTCACTGGTGCATTGAATAGAGATACAAACCTATTCAATGTTTTATTAATAGTACATAAAAAAAACTATAGTTCCCAATAAGAGTAGTTAGTAGTTTTATAATAGATTCAGAACTGATATCGTTTCGTAAAGTCCCTGAATCGTTGTTCGAATGAGTTCCTAGTTTACTTTCTCAAGAGGGGAAACGCGTTTTTATCTACAGAAACTGGTTGTAATGAAATGGATTTTTATTCATTGGCATAAATGACTCCAGATAAAATGCTGTTTTGAAATAAAACAGAAAGCGAATCGAAAACAATTTTAGTAATTTTATTCAACTTTTTTTGGTTGCACTTTGCTCAAGTGACGTTGTTTTGTACATTATTTTGGCTTCATTCTGCATTTGAAGTAGTCTCTGGTGTGATAGGGGGTGTAAGGATCGTCTACATAGTACTTTGGACGGCGCCAAAAGCTGGTGACCATCGTGTCCAGCAGCCAGCTCTGAGTTCCACTACATAGAACATGGTGTTGATACCTATTCTTTTGTCGCTGAGTTTTCGACCACAAGTATCGATGTCTGCCGGCAATTGTGCGAATCCAGCCTCCCCTGAATTTTATACAAAGATTTTTTTTTAATTTTTGTTAAATTATTAAATATAATTGTTAAAATATGTTTAAATTATATTAATTGTACTATTAGAAAATTTTGACAAATTAATAAATTAATTAAAACAATGAAGTGTGATTGAGCTTTACTGTTTAAATGATTTTATTATTAAATATTATTTACAATAATTATCATTATGTTTAAATAATAATGTATTCTTGATATTCTTCTAATTATATTTGTTGCCTATTTACAAATAAATATCTTAGTAAACAATTTCACTGGAGACAAGTTTAATTTAATATTTTTTCAATAATGATATTGACATTAGCATATAATTATGAAGAAAGTATTACCAGTGCAGTCTTTTGAATCGTCTGACCACAGCTTTCACTGATTTCCTTTTTCCTTTTTGCATTGAAAACTTGATCAAAGTTCTTATTTGGATAGGTTGACATTGCTGCTGTGAGTTTTGCAATAACAAATTACTGGAAATAAAGTGAACGGTACAGCATATAGTAGAAAAATGTATTCTTATATAAATGATATTTGTAATGCAGACACATTCTTACTTGGATACTCCAGTTCTATTATTTGTATAGGCCGCAGGTGGAAAATTGCATTTTTGGACTAAAGAACTAAGACTTCTTTGCTGCAATCCACTTATTAAATTAGACTGACTGCTGATCGATTGTGCACTCTTTCCAGCAACAGTCTGAAGACCAGCTGAAATGATAAATGATATTTTTATTCTTATGTAATAAGGTATATTGTTAATTTTAAGATAATAATTAATAATACAGTGTAAAGTGACATCATAAGGAAGTGTAAATGAATTGAACAAATTTAGAATGAAAGTGTGGAGCAATTTAGAAAAAAAATTATTTTCTGTAGATTTTGTTTATTACATCTGACCAAAATTTCAATGTTTTAACATCAAGTTAATTTTTTTAAGAGTTTTGATGGTCTAATATCTTGTTTTTTAATACCAAATTTGAATATTTCATATTAAATTCTAGTTTCTTTTAGACAAACTAATAAAAATATTAAACTATTATTCCATAATACAATTTTCATGACATCCACTAGCTGGATGTCATGAAAAAAAAGATTGAAGTTGACAGAAAATACATGCAATACAATGAAACTTCATTGTTTTTCATTTATTAAACAATGTGTCAACATGTTCATATGAGCATGATCAAAAGTTAGAGATCAAAAGTTACAGAAAAAGTTGTCAAAGTTGCAAACAATTTAACTCATTACATTTGCAATATTATTAACAATAGTTTTTCTTAATTACGGCAAACACTGGGAAGAACTCTTCGAAACTTTGGTATCTTATTCTTGAATTTGTTTTGATTTCTTACATTTAAATATATTTGTCATTATTAGAACATTAGAACATAGTTAAATCCATTTGTTAAACTTTGTTTAAACAAACAAATTTGAATCATTTAACACATATTTTTTCTGATATCCTATCAGCAGATTTCAATATATTTTCCACTTTTCCTTCCATTTTGAAATGGCAAACCCCAATACATTCTTATTTAATTTGTTTTGGATGTTTTCTGTCATCAATTGATTCTCATCATGGAATCAAATTTGAATTTCATCCCACTGTCAAATTCGCAAAAAGTACTATAAAGCACCACTCTACTACCTAATTCCACCATTGCTACTTAAATCCAACAAATTAAGACACATTATTAAAACATTATTTCAATTGCATTTATTTAAACAATACACTCTGCCAACAAAACCCAAAATCCTCCGAAATCCAACACAAACCCGAAAAATTCGCAAAAAACACCGACATGTTCATTCCGCGCCTCAAATCCATTCATAAATTCCACATCCTCGCGAACCCACCCTAAACTAAAAATCAAGTACACCCAACAACAACAAACCCATCGAAATCCACCCCCCGAATCGCAGCCTTTGCAGACTCCCGTCCCGAAATTCCGCGTTCCCCGGGCGCCCTAACCTCACTCACGTCAGTCGGCCTCAAATGCCCGACTTTGCCCCCGAGTCAGCGAGCGTCGCCGCGACGACAGTCGCCGCGCCCGTCTGACTTTCCTCGCACCAGTTTCCGCCGGTTTCGCGGTCTCCCCCGCATTACCTCGAATCGCCCCGGCGACCACCCGCAACATCCTTCCGGCGATCCGCGGCCAGCTGTTCCGAATTTCAAACGTCCGTGCGTTTACACCGCCGAACTTGCTTGCCATCATTGCGGCGCGTGAAGTTGGCTGCATTCCCGGCTCCAATGGAATGCGTTGCCAGAAATGTTTCCAGATTGAACGCTATGTGCCGCCGTTCCTCCCTGTCTCTCGTCAGGCTCGTCAGTCCACCGGCCGTTCGACGCATCATGCTTCGAACTGGGTTAAAATTTTCGTGTCAGGGCGTCAAGCGCGTCTACAAAGTGAGTGCCCCGCGAAAAAGCGCCTCCCGGCACTGCCGCGCCCCGATCCAAAGGAAAAGCCCGAGGCGCGCGATCTAACCTCACTTCCGGCCGTCGCAAAAACGGCGCCGAGGCAGACGGGTTTCGCGAAATTACTTGGGGGTGGAGTGTTGTGGTTTCGGTGAGGTCGCGGAACTGGGGCTTTTCCGGGAAACGTCAAGGTCGCGAGGGGCACGCCTGACAAGATGGCTCGGAATTGGGGAGCTTATGTAATGTCGGCTTTATTGACGCTGTTTCGCGATTTTGCAGATCAAAAGGCAACCGAACGCGAGATTCTACTTTGGACGCTGCCAGGCCGATGGAAGGTGAATTTTTTGAGTTCATAATATTTGCGCAGTTTTATTTGCGGGAAGAGGGTTTCGGGGTGGTGTGCGATTTTGACACTGTTAGGTGACTTGGGAGTGTCAGGGGGTTTGTTTGGGTGGAGTGGGGGGTTTGTTTTGGTTGTGTTGGTATTTTTATTTTCTTTTGGGAGCGATGTGTTTATTGTGAATGAAGAGTAAAGGGGGTAAAAAGGGGTTTTGGAGTTTTTGTCAAGTAAATTATAAACTTTTATAAATAGATTCGTGGAGATTGTACGGACATCTTTGAATCTTTGTCTAGAAAATTTGTCGGGGGGAGGGGGAGGTTGTTATGTAGAATTTCGGATTCTGGGAAGAAGTGATATTTGAAAATGGAGACATTAAATGAGGTTTTCATAGAATACGATTAATTATTTTCGTTTCAGGTTGTACAGAAATTGTGCAGTTATAACTAGGACAAGTTATAGTGGAGATAGGAAGTATTCCACATGCGAAGGAAGGTAACTCATAATAATCTTTAGATAAGACAAAATATTCAGGTTTTAAAATAATCAGTGTTCCACCTGACTATACCATTTAAATAACTTAATGAACATTGATAATTTTAACACCAGAATATTTACTGATATCCTATTTGATGATGAGGACTGATGATTCCGCTTACTAATGTTGAATTTTAGCGAAAAAAAATCAAGACGTGCTGGCATCAAAATACTGTTATTTGGTACTCTTACTATCGGGACAGCTGCAGTTTTCACATACGCTAAAGAAGATCCAGATTTTAGAATGACACTGGATCAATGGATTCCAGGAACAGACCGGGCAATCAAATTTGTATTCCAGGAAGAATCTTCTTATTTAGATTTTATTACCAACTTTTTCACCTCCCTTAAGAACTCGTAAGCCATGTTTTTCATAGCTATTGTATGAATTAAGATAAGTTTTTGTGAATGCAAATTAATTTGAAATATAGAAATAAACTATTCTTACATTAATTTAGATAAAATTAAATTATTAGTTACAATAAAACCTATATAAATAATCGTAACAATAATTTCGAATTAAAAAATTAATTGAAAATGTGATTTAAATCATCGATTTAAATCAAAATCAATTTGAAACTGACTGCAGTATTATTCTAACATTTATCATTAATTGCAGGATAGTGAACATGACTGTTGGACCAAATGACGCAAGAAAAGGTTTGCCGTGCTCGGTTCAAAATTATATACGTGAGCTTCCCTTTTCCCATCCTAAGTATCCTTACTTTAACACTTGTGCAAAATATTTATGTGACAACTTTTGACCATTTTCTTAATCAAGAATTAAGGTGATATGTCGTCACAGAAATGACAAATTCAGTGATTTTCTGATTTCAGAAAGATGTTAAATTTAATTTTGCAATGAGACGGTTAATTTTAGATTTAGTAAAAAATCAAGTTAAGAAAAATCAAGTTAAGAGAGATTTCTTAAAAAATGCAAAACAATCATAGTACTTTTTAATTAAAAACATGTATGCATTCTGAAAAATTCTGAGTTACTATGATAAATGAATATTGTTAAGGCATTAGTAGTAATAGAAAACTGTTAAAAGATCACATAACTGTAATTAATGCTGCATAGGTTGTGCACTGACTAACAAAACTAACTTTGGCCATTACCAACGTTTGCATAGCTCCCAAACCCGCTTTTTCACCACTGGCTGAGTGTCCAGAACCGGCTAATACAGATCCTTTTAACGAAGTTAGGGTTGTCAAAGACATGGGACAGAAAATTGAAGTTGGTTGGTATAATTAACGTTTACTTTATTTATAACATTTTTTATCAGATTCTTCATTTATCGTCAGATTACGGGAATGTATCAGAATTGATATGGAAGTACAAAATGTAAAAAAAAAGAATTCTGTTATTGACTGAATCTATCAAATTTGATTAAATATACTGAAATTGATTGAATTTATGGAATATATTATAATCTGACTTGTAGATGAAGAGTTGAATTATGTGTTTGTATTAATAAAAATTAATCAAGTAAAAACAAAAATACTGTTTACTCGCAGTTGCTGAAAAGCCTCCACCAGAACCAATTCCAATGGAACTTTTACCATGCAGTTTGATCGAATTGGAAAAATCATGTGGAGAAGCGGCAGCAACTGCAATATCTGCATACAAGCAAGCGACTTGTGCTGTACAGGACTACAACGAGGATATAGTGAGGGTCATGGAGAGTGTTAGTACAACTGTAGATGGCTGCATTTGGGACAGGTTTCTATCTCTTTGCACTTATAAATTTTTTGCAATTTAATAATTTGCACTTAAAGAGAACCTTTTTGCT
This sequence comes from Ceratoteleas bidentatus, assembly GCA_022817645.1. NCBI lineage: Eukaryota > Metazoa > Arthropoda > Insecta > Hymenoptera > Scelionidae > Ceratoteleas > Ceratoteleas bidentatus. The sequence continues at coordinate 15,194 of JABFPB010001007.1, read as the reverse complement.
GAACTGCTGTTGCTAATGAAAAATCCTTTCCTCACAAGTGAGGAAAAAAATTTCAAGTGAAAATAAATAAATGAACTGTTAACTAAACCATTTTCCTATCGATTTTCACAAATCCACCAATCACATTCAACGACACATTTCAGTCGAAGAATGAAGCACATATTTTTTGCATAAAATCAATTCTTCGTCAGTTTCCGGTGAAAAATTTAACCATAATAATTTCCTTTCTATTTCAGGTTAAAGCAAGCGTCTGAGAAGAAGGTAAAGTCTTTGAAAACTGCAGAAGAAAATGCAAACGCATCTTTGAAGCGCTTGAAGCAGCTGTATGGTCTCATTGATCACCCGGACCTGAAAGCGCCACCCGAATTAAAGAAAGACGCACGACGAAATATCAGCAAGATTCTGGATGACGTGGATAATGCAAAGAAAAAGTTCGACTGCGAGGTGCAGGCGTCGAAGTTTGCGGACAAATTTTGGAACAACGTTAAGGAAGCTCGTGAACATTTCGACGAGGAGCTGCACATCATTTTTCCTAACGCGAACCTCAGTGATAAGCATCTGAAAGTCACCGAAGAATCGCTCGACCTATTCGTGCTGCACATGTACCATAAAGTCGCCTATCTGCAAAAGGAACTTGCACGACTGCAGGTCTTTTGATTTTCAAATCAGTTTTCCTTCATTTCGTTTTCTGAGGCTAAATTTCGTTGATTAAATTAACAGGGTCGTCAGTAAACCAAAAAGACGTCAAAAATTAAAAAAACTTTCTTCTGAAAAAAATTATCAGACAAAATCTATTCTGGATTAGTTTCTCTAAGAAAAACGTTAAAGAATAATTAATTCTCGTGGACATTTTTACTATTGGATGCTAATAAACACTTTGTTTCAGACTATGGCTGATAACAAGCTGAGAAACGCTTTGAAAGCTGCAGGAGAGGAGGGTAACCAGGAGAAAATCGACGCCCTTGTTGCTTCGGAAGTCACTCGAGAAAAGCGCGCCCTTCAGCAGGAGTTCGATATGAAGGTAACTAATATCGCCTTCCAATTACCTACCAAGTCATCGACCAATTCAGATTAATGATTCCCCATCATTTCATTGCATTGGGACTCCCAGAATAGCGTGCGAACCTGGCGGATTTTCATAAAACTACGAAAAATGGCGGATATAAAACAAATCGACAGTGATTGTTTCCATAAAAAACACTTTGCACTTTATTTTCCATTTGACTAAATTATAACGTCAAAAAATGTATTTTTGACGTAAAATGTATTGTAATTTTCAATCCTTTATCGTCTGAAAAGAATTTGGCTTTATATCCGCCTTTTTATTTATGCATTTACAGCACTACCATTCGATAACTAAAAAACAACGCTCCGAATTACAGCAAACTCAGCATCTGAACTTCGATCCGAAGACCTACAAGTCAACCTTTTGCACACATTTATTTTTTCGTCAGATTCACAGACATCTGAGTCTGTTTATCGATGCGCATAAATCCGATTATTGCTATTTAAACAGCGCGAGGATCGATGGCAACTGCGTCATCGTCGCTCCTGGTAAAATTCGCGAAGCCAGCGAGTCCCGGGTACTTAAGAAAATTTATGGCCCGATAATGACGCGAGGCTGAGATACCGGTGGCGGCACCCGGCCGAGGAAAGTAAGCGGCTCTGGTGGCGGGATCGATATCATTACGGTTTCCGTGTTGGGTGGCACGTGTTGCGATTGTGCCGGTGCATTTAGACGAGTGGCCGGAGCCACGAAGGAGCGATCTTTCATTTTGCACTGCAACTTTTTGCGCCGACATTGTTCGGGTTAAGTGAAATTAAACTTTTGCAATCAGCAGCGGTGCGAAGCGAATTCCAAATGTATTGCACTTGATTGCAAAAAGAGACGCGGTTTTGCGTGAGACTGACGGGGTGCGTTTTAGTATGGATTTGCCTCATTTAGCCGCGGGTGATTTGGTCACCTGCGGAAAATCGACGTTCAGGGGTAATCTAGTGTGAGATCCTAAAATGGTCTTTTTTGTCCAACCAGAATAAAAAGTGAACATTTTTGTTCAACCTGCACAAAAAATTAACTTTTCGTAGCTGTTTATTGGGCGCAAATGGTTCTTTTCTGCCCTCATCTTTTTAAAGACGCGTAATTATGAAGTATAAAGTTTTGGCAGGAAATAAAAAAGTAAAAATCCGAACAAATAAAAAAATGAACCGATTTTTGGAAAATGAAATTCTGTTTAAGAGAAGTCCGGTCGCGAATTCGTTTCTTTCGTCAGCCACGTTTCGTTTTCGTCGATTGTCAAGCAGCGCGACTTTCCGTGTGGGTATGAATTGTCGCGTTCTGCGACGTGAATGGTGGACAAATTGGACCCTGCTGTGTCGCGCATTGTCAAAAATGGGTCGAACTTGTTCGTCCTTGTTCTTCTTTCGCAAATTCGGTTACGAATCCCGGCGCGACGTTTGACGTCATTTTTTCCCTCGAAAGAACGTATAAATATAGTTTATATAAATATATACGCCGATGAAACTATCTAGTAAATGCAGCTACCTTGTTAAATTAGATTGTTGGTTGCCAGTCGTGTTTTTTTGCATTCTGGTATAATTAGGGACGTTTGTAGTTAAACCCTCTTAATTTCACTACTGATAAAAAAGTAAACAATCATTCACCAATGAAATTCCGCAACAGGACATTTTGCTAAATGGTTGCTCTCCCAAAATCTTGATAAAAAAACCGTTTCTAAATAATTTCCCCCAGAAAGAAATATTGAAAAGAATCACATCTCTGAAAATATTCCGAAAATGGTAAACTATTTATTCCTTCATTACGCGGAATTTCGCTTGAAATTGCCGGAACTTTGACTGTGGAATAATGCTTGTATGAAAAAAGGACATAACACCAGGAAGACACGAGTGCGATACACACACATACACGTTGCGCCGCTCCGGTGTGTCTTTCCTGGCGCGGGACGGAGGGTGGGGGAGGGTGTCCTATGACGTATTCGGCGCTTTTTTATCTATTTCCATTTGGAGCGACGCCAATGGTTCGGTCGTCGGAGGCAATATTATCTCTTTAGACTAGCCCGCGGTATATTTTGCTATGATATCCCAGCGACGGATCCATGACTTATTTCTTTTTTGTTGCTCGCCACTACGGAAATGGCTTTTGTTGCGCGTCCAGACAATGGCTTGTCGAATCGCGGGATCAAACTTTGACTGTTATTACGATGATAGGCCGTCCGTTCTCGTTGCCGTGCTTTGTCTCGGAATGGCTGAAGGGCGCGAAGGAGAGAGGAGGGGAGGGGGAGGGTTAAGGAGATAGGTAACGAAGATGTTGCTCGTGCGAAACTAAAGAATTTCGGACAAAATTATGACGAATCCGGGGAGACATTTTTCTTTTACGATTTTCTTCAATTTCCTGATCTTATTTCCTGAATTTTGGAAGGGAAAGTACTTTTTATTCTCTAAGGAGGAAAACGCTTTTTTCTGGAGTAAACTTTCGTGTTCTTCCCTCGCGTTTTTATCCCTAGGGAATAAAAATTTAGTTTTTCTCCCTCAATTCCAGGGTGCAAACCACGATTCTTACTTGCATTTGTAACGAAAAATATTGTATACACCTTTGGGAATAAAATTATGATTTACTCCCTTGCTGCATAATATACTACTGTAACTAGTAGAAAATCAGATAATATTTCACTACTGCCCTACATCAAGAACAATAATCATATTATTGTCCGATTTACTATAATATGCAATTTTCCGCCCGAATTTCAAGATGATGATAAAATGTCGAACATACGTGACAAAAATGTTTCCCATAGCAGTTTTAGGAGTGGGATTTGTGCAAATCACGAACAACAATGGCATTGCGATTATTCCATTCGGATGCCCGAAGAATTGTCAAAAATACGCGATAGTAAAAGAGTGTGGAAACAGAATTGATATTCCGATTCGGATATCGACGGTGCGATTGTAATATCGAGTATTCCGACGTATCTCGGAGCATAAAATTGCGGCGTTTTGTTTCGTGTTGGCACGCAGGGCTGATTTTTTGTTGGGGAAACAGCCATGTCAGGGAGACCAAGCATGTGTCGGAATAACGAGGGTGACAGCGCGGGCTTTTACTGCCAAATGACGGAACCAACATTGCGAGACGACTTTTCTATTCTTTCGACCAATTAATTTTCAGATAACATCGCGATAAGAGTGATGATAAATTATGCTTTTGATATGGAGACCTGGGTTTGTTGTAGCATAGCTCACTTTTAGTAGAAAAGTTCGTCAAATTGATATGTCCTCGCGATAAAGTGGGAAATAATTTTAGTTTATGTTACAAACTTCCAGGATGTCCAGTGAACTATGAAATCTTGATGATCAGGAAAGTGTGGACTTTCAGCCTTAGATTTAATGTTTATGCAATATCTTTCATATTAAATTGTTTCGTTCGGGTATTTTGTTACAACTTAACGCTTTTGAATGTAGAGACTATTTCATCAATAAACAATGTATTCCATGAGCAACTTATAAACAATAGTATATTGACAGTTAGCAGATATTGTATTAATGTTACAGCTTGGTATGGTTTATTTCACATTGTACAGCTTTTTTGTTTATTTATATGTCAGCTCATTTTAACAAGAGTACCTTTTGAATTTTTCAATCAATATATAACAACGAAGTAGTTTATCGAGCAATAAAAAAATCTAAATTAACCCAGCAAAATCAGTTAAAAATATATTCTCGAAAACTTGCTTGACTCACATTTATGCGAAAGCTTAGTTGTAAATATAAATAAATAAATATAAATTTCAAGATATTTATATAAATGTCGTTCCAGTTTTTCCAGACAATGAAATACCGTTCCAATAATTCGTCGAACTGAAATAATCAAACAAAGTAGTCGCATTAAAGTATTGAAATGACGAAGTCCACATGACGTAGTTGTTGAACGTGAAATTAACGTTCACCGTCGTCTCCGGGACGTAAACTGCGATCGCTATTAGATTTCGCAAAAAGAGCAAAAAGTCGCGCGGCAACTTCGGAAACACGTCACGTATGTTCGGCAAGATTGCGCCAGTCATACATCTGGCTTTGCGACGAGAACATCCGCCGATAGGAAAAATCTCGGCTGAAATATCGACCTATAGGCCGGCCGTTAAACGAGTCATAAATCCCGTCATTATTGCGCCGAAATTCCAATTTAATCGTCGCCCTTTAATTCAATGACTGCAAACGCCCGCGTCACCAATGCCGCGGCTGGATGACGTGCAATATAAAACTCGGACGGTTTCCCGATAAGCGCCGCCAAATAATCCCCAAAAACACGTTAAAAATCATTTTACTTGGTATGCGATTTCCTCGACCGATAAAGGGTCTCCCCAGACGGTTTCTTCGAAAAGTTATTTGAATGTGAATTTATTTCTAGGGCTTAGAATATTCGGATATCCGGATTTCATTGTCGGATTCTTTAATCGTATTTGTTATCCGGATTCAGAATTCGCAATCGTTATCCGAATTCATTATTGGAATTCGTTATCCGGATTTGCTATCTGGATTTGCTATCTGGTTTCAGTATTCGGAATCGTTATAAGGATACATTATACGGATTCGGTATCCGGATTCAGTATTCGGAATCATTTTACGGATACATTATTCAGATTCGTTATCCGAATTAGTTTAAAAGTCTAACTTTCGCATTTCAAAGCGAATCCTTAGCATGATTTGGGCCACGAGGTGGCGCTGCGAGCGCCAGCAAGATGAATCGGAAGAGGTGTGCCTCGAATGGAAATTCCGCGTGCGGCTCGATCCCGAAGACAGATACGCGATTCCCGATACGGTCCCAGTTTTCAAGTTAAAATTTCGCCTTAAATCGCGGACGACATTCTTGTAACGCGACGGCATTCCGCGCAAATTTCTTCCCTTCGTCGGCCGTTTGCATCTGCAGGCTCAAAGTTACGAGGTCCGAATTGCTGCTCGCTAATTTCCGGCTTAATTAAGTTTTCTACGCGAGAGATATCGAGTTCGCCCCGGCGGCGCTTAATGAATGCCGTTCTCTTCTTCGGCGAATCAGAGATAATGCTTTGGCGGGCTTCTTTCGTTCGTTTTGCTCGGCTTCGATTTTGTTCAATCGTACCACTTTCGACGGACGATTTGTGCCAGGCGATCATTATTTCATGACCTCCGAGGTATCGCTTCCTCTAATTGCGGATGTTGTTTTTTTTACGAAGTTGGGGAGATTAGCAGTAGGTTCTTTTGGAGGTTCTAAGATGATTATCACGAGTATTTTATTTTATTTTAAAAGAGTTAAAGGTGGTTATAGTTAATTGGTCACTGAAAAGACAAACATTGCAAAAACTGAAAATAGGCTCAGGATGGGTATATAAAATTATAAAATAAAAGTATATAGATCTATTCCTCATATTAGAAAATAGCTCATCTATGCAATTATTGTAGGTTTTTGAAAGAAGCTCATTTTGCTGTAACATTCTTAAGTAAAAACGAAGTGGGTTATCCTAATGGTACATTATGGTACACAATTCCACCACTTTTTAGAACAAACAAGTTTAAAGGCAAGTTAAATGGTCCTAGTGACAGAAGTGTTTATCTTGTCGCTTATCCAGAAAGCACGATTTCTGTTCCATTGCGTTTGTTTAAAGTGTAATGTTTGTTCCACAATATCAGCTGATTCGTGCTGTTGTGCCTTGTTTGCTCGATTGCGCCTAACCGGGATCCGCCATCAATCTCGAGAAGTCGCCACTGGTCAATTCGGAACTGATTAAGGTCTAGCAGAGCGTGCGACAGAACATGTCTAGTCATTTCATGAAGAAAGATGCGGTGTTGATATCAAATCTTACATTAAAAAAAAATGAAATAAAATTTTTGATGCAAGAGCAGTTAATTTTAACATATTAACTAGTAAACCTAACACATCTCGCCCTCTTTAAAATTAAATAGAGTAAAAAAAACAAAACAATTGTTTGTTAACACTACTTCATAAATTGGCAAAAAAATATTTTCATTCGAACATAATACATTGGATATATAACAAATCCAGCTAAATTTTCCTCCCTGCAGTTAAAATCAATATATCCACCGTTTGTCGTAACCCGATAAACTTTCAAGAAACAAATTCTCTCAGGCAAATCGACTTGGCTCCATCAGCCCATTCATCGCCGATCTCAGCCGCGAAATCCATCCAAATCGGCGTTCAATTGCCGTCCAATTCGGGCCGCCGAAATTCCACCAACTCATCCGCGAAAATTCGCGATCAAGCCCAATTCGAACGATAAGGTCGTTTGCAAACGGTCTGCCAAAATGGGGGTTGAAATTCATAAACTGGGGCAATAAAAGCCGTACAAAGAGCAGGGTCTTGAGGAACGTTGCCAATGGCGCGCGAGAGAGTTACGGGGTGCGCCGCTCGCGGCCCGTTTATCCAATAAAAGGGGATCATTGCGGATGGCAAAGCCGGCGGAAACGCGCGCGCCACGTATCGCGGACTTTTAAACCGATCGAACGGCCGTTGCTCTTACGGCTTAAACACACACGGATCGCAAGCGGAATAAAAAGATCCGATAAAGCGGCGCCGCGTATTGTAAGAGATTATTGAAATTCCGGCGAATGAGCCGCCGTGCGAATTGCCGATATAAAAAGAAGGCAACAAAAAGCGGGGATTATCTTTGCGGGATACCAGAGCATAACTCGTAACAAGAGGCTCGAGTGGTGATCGGAATTTAGGCACATCGGGCTTTCGAATATCATCTTCCCTTTTGTTCTCACTCGTTTCAGAGCGTCCCATTTGGATTGTTGGATTGTCCAGTTTATTGGATCGACGACTTATCTAAGGATTATTTTGTTTCGGAAGAGAGACGAGGTTTGGGTTTCAAGAATTGCTTTACTTAGAGGAAATGTCTTGTACTGATTACGGTAATTAGCTGTTGTATGGGAATAAATTGCTATAACGAATGGCATTTTCATTATAGAGATATAACGGTGTCTTTTGTCTATATGTATATGATCTAAAGCCATCCGCTTAAGGTGGTTCGTCAGACATAAGTTACTAAGTTTGTTTAGAAGTTGATTTAATACTTGAGATAAGATCAATCAATTTTTCTCACTGTGGAAGAATGTTATGAAACATTCAGACATGATTGTTTCGCGGTTTCGAAGTGAACAAAATCACGAGAAACAAACTCGCCATTTTCCTTATGGAAATTTCTATAGACTCGTGCTGCGAATTTTCAAGTTTAGCCCGGGAGCTGCGACTTTCACTTGACACGACCGCAACAACTCGAAACCACAGTATAAACAGTCGGTCTCAAGATTTTCGGCGCATTTCCATAATTAGACGTCCAAGGAGTTTGCGTTTACAATTCCCACGGGAGCCGTCTTCCGCCTGTCCGTCCACTTTCGCTCGCTGCGTCACTGATTCGCTAATTAGGCATCTGCTTAATGTACCGACCACAGAGGTCTCGATGACACGAATGCTGATTGAGCCGCTGCCCCACACGGCATTCCCCGACGGTTACATCCACGTTTCCATCCAATAAGCTACTTTTTACCCGATAATGAGACAGCGAAACGCGAACCTCACCCAGACGCATCTCAGTCCCCTGGAAAAAAGGCCAAAGTCTCCAGCCAGTTGTCCATTGTAGTCTCAAAACTGTCACTCTGCGTCAAACGCCTGTAACCCCTTTACGCCATATTTTTATTCGCTTTTCCGATAGTTGGGGTTTGCGTTTTTGCGCCGCGCACTTGAATAAACAAACTGACTCGAGACAATGCCTCTATAACTCCGGCATTGTTCGACCCAACAAATTCGATATCGAAAAAAGTAGTCGGGAACTCGTCTGCCCCTTCTTTACCCTCGAAACACAACCATCGTATTTGCAATGAACGAAGCTTGTTTTTAATTCGAGAAATGCGAATTTGTTGGTTACAGTTGCTGGAAGAGAGGAAGAAGTTCGAGGACGAAATGAAGAAGCAGCTTAAGTTGCAAGCGCAGGTGCACGCGGACCATTTGCGTGAGGCGCTCGAAGCAAAGGAAATGGAGACCACGAGGATGGTAAAGCGTGTTTTGAGCGAACAGGCCGAGGCCGACTCTCACCAGTACAAGCAACAACTTGCCGCGCTCACTGGCAGACTGCACGGCTTGGATACGGCGGTCAAAGGTGAGTGCCACCTTTGATTCCCATTCAATTTCGCTTTGCCTCCCCGAAAGCCGGGCTACGCGAGTCTATCGCTCAATTACCATCTGCAAGATGATCCCCGAGCTCTCGCAGATTAACTTTTTCAAGATAGCAGGTTAGGCTGGGATTTCGCTTTTGCTGCGTCGGAAGGCGGAATCTCCGTCTGCCTTGTTTGGGTACGCAACAGAAAAAACTTGCTTGGAACCGGAAATAGAATTTGACTCTGGAAACAATTGGAGAACCAGGCTTGGTTCAAGTATCCATCCACTATTCCTAGAGAGGTTCCATGATTGGAAATCCATTCAAGGTATTCTAGTCATGGAACCTGTCTAGGAATTATGGATGGATACTTGAACCAAGCTTAGTTCCACAATGGTGTCCAGAGCCAAATTCCATTTATGGTTCCAAACCAGTGTTTTCATCGATTGTACAGCTGTGCGTTGACAATGATGATTGAACGAGGATTCGTGCACGGGAGAAAATTTGTTGAAGGCAATTTGCCGAAGCTCGAGTCAGAGGATGAAATATGTGCAGATGAATTATGCTAGACACAATAGCCGCGGAATGCAGACTGCTCGAATGGATGCGGTGAAAAAGCGCGGCAAAGAAGTTGATCATGAAACTGGAAGACGTTAATTTATAACTTTTGTTGTCAGACCGTACCATATCATTAAGGGTGGGAAAAGCGGGGGATGGAAAAAGAGTCGGCCCGTCCGACAAATTAACCCGACTCTTTCTTTGGCCGAGTCGGCCCGCGGCCCTTTTTCCGCTTCAAGCACCGACGGCAGCAACAGCGAAAGCCCGGCTATTACCGCAGACGATTTATTGCGACTGTTTTTGCGCGCGACGTACACAGGAACTGCTAATTCACAAACTTGGCCGGATTGCTACATCGGGTGGCGAACTTCCGCGTGCATTATTACGCGCCATTTTATCTCATTATGATTAACAGCCCTGGGCTTTCTGCGGCCAGGGAGCGGGTGTGAAAGTTCACACGGTGGTGTGTTTTTGTATGGATTTGCCTCAATTAACACTTTGTCGGATCGACAGAAATCGATGAAGATACAGTAAGAAGAATTGTAGTGTCTGTACCACTATTTGTAAGTCTCAGAGTGGCGCCATCTACCACTGAAATGATGACATCAGCCACTCAAATGGTAATTGTTACTATGGGTATCAGGAGTCCTATTTTTAACCATAGATTGTGGTTACTTTGACTTTAATAAAGGGCGGACACTCTATTTTTTATCAATGAGGGACAGGTGTATGAACAGGAGGAGATGAGTAAAAAAAAAAAAAAAAAAAGAGAAAATTGATTCTCTGAACCAAAGACATTGAATTACTTTTTTTGTGGGTTACTTTTTTTCTTTTTTCACTTTTTTTCGTCATTTCGACAAATAATAACTTGAATACATTTGTTTTAAAGTTAGAGCGATCTTTGTGATTTTTAATGTGCGATATGCGTAATACAACTTACATATAATCAAACTTAGATACTTGGAACTGTCAAGTATACATATTTGAACTTTACAGTCCTTTTTTTTATGTGTACCGTAACGTTCCGCTATCGTTTCATTGCTATAAACCCGCAATAATGTACGAAATCTCACAACAACTTAAGAGATGAAATTGCCATTTCCTCTGACAAGAACACGCTGGAAAAGGTAATTTTAACAAAGTTGAATAATTTGCATGGACCTCGAAACGTCTATTACTGAATAATTTAAGTTAATATGCCAAACGTATAGAGTCGGGTAAAATGTAGCAACGCTAAACCCAGCTTCAGTATACTGACAAAATTAGTATATGTCTTAAAATAAGCAATACGGGTACTTTTCGTTCCGTTTTGATACATTTGACGAGATAACACAGATTTACAGTATTCCAGCATTGCCAGTCTTACCCGATTCTACACGCATCTCTTACCTAAAATCAGTAATTCATTACTTCGCGTATCAAGATTCTTGCAAATTATTCACACTTGTCGAAATTATATTTTCTAAACTGACTCTTACAAGATTCTATGCATTTTAAACATTATTCTACGTTTGCGTTGGAACGTTAGTGGAAAGTTTGCAAAACATAAAAATGTCCAAATTAATGCGATAAAGGTTAAATTTGGGAGCGCAAGACACCTCGGAGTTTTTTCGCCAAGATGATCGTTTGAAGAACATCCAATGTAGATCGTGACAGATCGCATCGCTTCGTCTGGGTCATTTGTAGTACTTAACCGGAGATTGGGTCTTTCGAGATGACACAATGACAGTGACGATAAGTCGAAGACTCGTGATTTCGCCTTAGCTAACAGGAGAAGGCGTTTGGGTGTTCATTGAACAACATCCATCACGAGACCCATCGTCGCGCTAATTTATTGGATAAACTGTTAGACGAACTGTCGACGGTTATACAATAACAATGCAAGATGAGATTTATCGTACGCGGCATATTCTGTAATTATAACTCGGGACATTTGTCTCCTGGGTCGGATGTGTGTGTGCGTGAGCGCCAGATGAATGTGTGCATCCAACACGCCTGACTACGAGCGAATTATACGAGCAAATACGCACGATGTGAGCGCAAGATTAACGCAAATGAACGAAGATAGCAATTAAAAATGGATACACTGCAGCCGGGATTTATGGAAAAATCGTAGATGGCGCTGCTTCGAGTATTAACTTATTTATTGAATGTAAAGGGGGACGATTGAAATTTCGAGTGTTGTCAGGAATATCGATCCTTGGATTTTTTATGAAAACCTGCTTGTCGCGAAATGTATTCGATGGTTCATTTTCGCGCGATGAATTGATAATTTTAAATTCCAGAAAGTTACTCGACGACATAAATCTGTAGCTGCAAAAAAAAGCAATTAGTTTTTCGATAGTCGAGTAATTAAAAGCGATGTATTTCGAATATGTGGACGGGTTGGTCGGCGCCTTTAATTAATGATATTTACTTGTTCGAACGTGCGACAATTTATTAAAGTTCGACGGCCTCGTTTGCCCGGCCCTCAACTTCGACTTCCTAATTAAATTCTGAATGGGGTCACGATACGCGCCTTTGGCAATTTTTGCGAGCTATTTTTCATTTGTAAAACGTTACTCTAAAACGTCGCTTTCACTCCGCCGGTCGTTTCGAAAATTTCGTCGCTTTTTCGCAACCACGAATTTGTTTTCACAAATTCAAATCACTCAATTTATAACGTCAAGTATCAGGTCGAATCCCATGTTTTACACTCAGCTTCCGTTCCATTTACTTTCTCGATCCGCAACTGAAAAAAACAACTTTTCCATTAATACAACTTTCAACTTAATTCCCAAGTAACCGCATTTACGAGAAGTAGCAAAATAAGTAGCTCCCCGTCCGACACGAAACCCGGAAAATTGACATCGATTGAACAGATGGCGCAGTCGGAAAGCCATAAACAGCTACATTGCCGCGCTTTTCCTCCGGAGGATCGACATAAATTGACACACTCGCGACAGCTATGCACTTATTTATGCTCGCGCCTGATATAAAATAACAACTCCGCCGCAAGCAAATTCCCGTCGACGTCGCGGCATTTATTCGATACTCCGAACGCTATCGAGGATTACAAAAATCCCCCCTTAATTTTGATCGAAAAAATTCGATAATCTCGCGCTATCGATAACTCAGTGTTGTATGACTTCCGGGTCGCAGCCCAAATGGAGGCATCGTCTTATCCGCGGGTTTTATCGCTCGGAAATGATAATCCGGGCAATTGTGCCGAAAGTTATTGTCAGCTTTCAATCGAAACATTCGGTCGTTTGGCATAGGCGAAGTCATAACGCGCAGCCGAGGCAGTTTCGTGCAGCGGCGACCTTTGACTTTGCCATCTTCAAAACAGTCGGAGAATTATTGATTTGGTCGGCAATAAAATCGAAAAGTGGATATTGCTGGCCGAGGCGTGCGGTCGAACGAACCGAGCGCAATATCGCGGGATATTGAAAGAATGTACCGATGGTTTATTACGCGGACCATTTTGAGGCTTTAGCTTCGTTACGCTATTAGCTCGAGGATCTTAAAGAGACGCGGATTTTCGGATCGCTTCCTGGTTTCAGCGTCGATTGGTCGCTTTTGTACGCATTTCAATGAGGCTGGTTTTCCGAAGATAATCAGCCATTCGGTGTTTCGGTTTCTTTATCTTCAATGCAATATCCCTACCGAGTCATCGTTACTGGAGTGGCTTCGAGGAATTCGTCTGATTAGACGGTCGAAAATTAATCATTCGTGATTGAATCGTGCCTCCCTCGCGAGTTGACAGAGGTTTGTCGAAGGAAGACGATTTTTGTCTGTTCAGACAATGTAGGTAGCAGTATACGGATAGGAAGTGAAGTAGAGGGGACAACCCAGATGTTTGATTTCGAATGTGCTGGGGTAGACAATCTTATTTCTTCCACGTTTTAAAAAAAAGGTCACCTTTTTGTCAAAAACAAAAAATTTATTGGGGTTAAAATTTCCAGAAATCTGAAAAATATACTTTTTCCGAGTACTTTGTGAAATAAAAAAAGTCAAAATGCATGAAAATTGCAGAACTTGTATATTTCTAGTATGTAATTAACATATCACAATATGACTACTTTATCTCCAATGCTGAGAAAAATTCCATTCGAAGCAAGACATTTTACTTGGAAAATATCGACTTTTCTCCAATGCTGAGACAAATTCCATTCGAAGCAAGACATTTTACTTGGAAAATATCGACTTTTTCGTCGATTTTCAACTAAAATTTCTACCTAAAAGGGTCAATTATGGAGGAAAGGCTTTCAAAATCTCAGAACTTGTATATTTCTAGTTTATATCACAATATGACTACTTTATCTCCATTGCTGAGAAAAATTCCATTCGAAGCAAGACTTTTTAGAAATACACTAACTACTAGACTAACTACTAAAAACTAGAAATAAACAAGAGCTCCCAAGAGCTTTCTGAATCTTCGAAAACTTGAAAAATAAATACTGGAGATCGATTTAAATGTTTGCTTTTACACAATTTCGTTAAATTCTGTTTTTGAAATTTCAACTGCAACCTGTGAAACAAAACAGTTCAAAGATTCAAAATATCCAATAAAACAATTCGTTTTGAATTTCTCATAAACTTGGGCTGCTCGTCCCCTTAACATCTCGTCGACGACCGTTTTTCACTCCGGCGAAACGGTTGAAAAAGTCGCGTCGATCGGAACAATTCTTCAGGCGATGGCTCGCTGGGTGGCATTACTTGTTGAACCACGGATGATTTGTCAAAGTTGCTGCAGTTATTGGAGCACGGGCATCAGCTGACAGGGCCGCGAACAAATGCACATCGGGGGTGCATTCCAAAGCGCACTTAATACGATATCAATTAGCGCGGTCACCGCGTTAAATAAAACCGACGCACGCAACAAGGACCATCGCTCTTCATCAGCGGGACGCGGCAGTTAATAATTTTAATTTCGCGCTGAATCCGGCCGGTCATTATAAAACTGTTACGGAGATTACAGTGCGGCACATTTTTCGCCGCCGCGATGAATGGGGCGCTGTTTTTGTTATCTGCTCAAATTGAACGAATGGACGTATTATCGACATTCCCTGAAAGCGCCGCACAGCTTTTTCGAATATCCGTGCCACTCCGTGGATGATCATAATAAATTACTTTTGCGAAAATGAAAGGGAAGTGACCCAATTGTTCGGACTTTTTGTCGCGCGGCCGCTTCGGGCTTGTTTTGTTGTCGCGATCTGATTCCGATGCGGCGCGCTTTTTTCCGGCCAACTTTTTCGATCGATGCGATTTAAAAAGTACCAGTCGAACAATGGCCCCAGTTGCAAAACAACTTTGGCCCGACGACTCGAATGATCGGATGATTAGCGAAAGTCGGCGATTCCGTGTTTATCCAACCCTATGGGCGGTCAATATTGACGAATATTGAAAAATATTACTTAAATGTTACAATGATATTCATGAAAATATTTCTGCAATGTTACAAATACTGTGTAATATTTATCAATAATACCAAAATATTGT
>JABFPB010001006.1:0-28938 GCA_022817645.1 Ceratoteleas bidentatus | reverse complement strand
CGAACTGCGGCTCGGGGTTGTACCTATGGCACATACTATGGGACACATTATTTTTGACTAATATATGTGCCATATACCAGGCCCCTCTGACTTCATCAGTTTTCAATGTTAAAGCGCTTGCCAGCGTTTCCAGAAATCCGGCAGGGGCGCAGCGATCGGGGCGGCCGAAGCCGCTCGCTGACAGACGTCAACATAACCTACAATTCCGTATGCGTTGACGTGAATAATGAAAAATGCCGACAAAGTGCATCGCAGTTGGTTGCACATCCGGGTATAAAACTAATTTTGAAAAATGCAATTTTTTTAAAGTCCCAAAAGATACGGAACTTCAAAAAGCATGGCAAAAAGCATGCCGGCGGAAAAATATTGTTTTAAGTGAAAAACACAGCTTTTGTCAAAATCACTTTAGCTAGGATGACATTGTGCGAAACAAAATTATTTGCGATAAAGACGGAAGTGTAATACAAAAGGTATGTATAATTAATATTTATTCATATTACGCCATTCAATATTATGATTTTGAACTTGTAATGGCATATGCAATGTAGGGTGACTGTAGAACTGAACAACTGAAAAATTTAAATAACAGAATTTGTTGCGTACTTTGTTGTCTGTTTAATTACTAGGGTTGCTAATTGTTCGAACAGTTAAAATGTTGAAACTGTTGAAACGTTGAAATAAAGCATGGAAATGTTTCAACATCTTTAAAAATGATTGAATAAGTTCGAATTCTTTCAAACATTTTCATAAATTTCTGCAATATACAACATTCAAAATTATTCAAAATAAGTTAGAAAAATATAGAATATAAATTGTTTAACATTCTTTAACTTTAAACAATTTATATAACAATTGTTTATATAAATTGTTTAACATTCAAAAAATATTGTAAGTATTCAAAATGCATAAAACGATTTCCGATATTTTGTTGAAAGTTGGAATCTTTTCCATAAATTATTTCAAATTTTGTTAACATTTTAATTTTTTTTAATTATTCCACATATCTATTCTATTTATAAATTGTTCCCAAATGCATTTGCTATTCGTCTGCAATTTACCTAATTTTGTCCAGTTTCTTTCCAAATGTAATGATATTTCCGAATGATAGCAAATTATGTTTAATGGTGATGGGATATTGAAGATTTTAAATATACTGAAACATGTTAGAACATTTTTAAATAATTCAAAACATTATATAATTTAATTTGGTCGTTTGAACGTTTTCAACTTTTAAACTGAATATTGGACAAGCTTTAATTACTTTTTATTAATAGAAATAAATCAGTGTATATGGTCAATTTTTCGTGTTTTTGTGTTTCTAGATTCCCCTAAAGATGCCGCACTTAAAAAAAGTATCTATCCCGTCGATTTTTCCTTGGACAGAGTTTCCGCTAACGCAGGGTGAGGACAATTCTGGAGGTAACATTGAGGAATCACAATCTGCAGCCAATGCCATCGAAAATACGGATGCTGAGGACCTATCGGAAAAGCTGTTTGAAACGTTAAAAAAAATAGACGACTTCATCATCCCAGACACGTGGAGGAAATGGTTTTTCCCGGATACCAACGGTGATAAGTTGGTGTTCACGAAAATGGTTTTGGCAGGCGATGATATGGTAGCTGAAATGGAAATCCGCGTACTCTCAAATCTGAAATTCACGGTGACAGTACGAGGCCATGCGGTCAATATAAGCGAGCATGGATTTGGCGACGACTCCATACAATCCGTTCAGCAAATGGGAGACATCATTCGAGCAGTCAACTCTTTCACTATCTGCAAAGGGCATAAAGCACATGACGACATGTCTTCTAATGCGGCGTATAAAGAGGCCGGTGGAACCCTGAGGCACAAAAAATGTCCACTTATTCTCACTGTCAAAAAAGAATCCTGCAAACATTGCTTCGATTTGCAATATGTGTTGGATAAGAAAAGAGTGCGTCACGAAAGCGATGAACGTCAGCCCAAGCGACCGCGAGTAGATGAGCTGTTGCAAGCCCTATCACCGGAAGCTGCACAAATATTTCGTGATATTAAGTCCGAGAAAGCCAGCATGGATAAAAAGGTCAACTATTTCAAGAACATTGCGAACAACTTGAAGAAGGAACTGCAAGACTGCACTGAGAAGATGGCCGCAATGTCTTCGGCTAAAGTCGAAGACATTTTACTGAAGGCTAACGTAGACTCTGTGCAGCAAGTTTTGGTGAAGGAAATCGTGGCTTGCGCTCAAGCCAAAGGCGCGAGGGGGCGAAGATACTCCGAGGACTGGCTTCTTCAAAGTTTATTACTACACATGAGATCATCAGCAACCTATAATTATTTGCGAGATCAAAAACTGTTACCACTTCCACAAGATTCGACTATTCGAAAGTAAGTTACAGATTCATCTGTAACTTAAAATTATTGATTCTTACATTATTTGAAAATTGTTTTAATTAATACAGGTTCATTTGATTTTTTTTATCAGACACTTGTCTACTTTGCAGTCCAATTGCGGATTCGATGAAAGGTTCCTGTCACTTTTTAGAGCATCCCTGGAGAATATTCCTGACGACAAGAAACATGGAGTACTACTGTTTGATGAGATGGCCGTCCGACAGAATATTTCTCTAGATGGAAACTTGCAGTACAAAGGACTGATCGATTTTGGAGAGGATATTGATGTTTCACCTAATCTAGAAAAACACGCCAACCATGCACTGGTTTTTATGTATCAGCCCTTAAATGACAGCCACACGGCCCAGCCAGTCGGTGCTTTTTTGAACAGCGGACCAACAACCGGAAGCGTATTGGCAGAACTCGTCGTGAAAGCGATTATCTGCTTGGAACGCTGTACTGTTAAAATACATGGTATTGTTAGCGACGGGGCTCAAACAAACCGTAACGTGTGGTCACAACTTGGCGCAAACGGAAATATGACGAACCTGGCAAATTTCATCAAACATCCTCTCGATGAACAAAGAAAATTGTTTTTCTTCTCTGACGCTCCTCACCTAATGAAGACAACGAGAAATCGCTTAGAAAAATATGATTTGAAGGTATGCAATTGCTTCATTAATAAGAAAGAGTAAATTTCTCTTAATTTCTTCAATGTGTACTGTGTTACAGATGGTAGCTGGAGATTCACGCAGCATTTCTTGGAGCCATTTGGAATCATTGTATGAGAAGGACCAAGTTTTGCCACAACCGCGATGCCCAAAGTTGACTATTCACCATATACACCTGAATAATTCTGCTAAAATGCGCGTTTGCTTAGCAACACAAGTAAATTGAAGAGAAAACTCATCTTAATCACTTCTTTTACTTAGATGTTACTTATATATGATTTATTCGTGTATTTTAGGTTTTCAGTGAATCCGTATCCAAGGCTTTGGAATACCACAGTCAATACTACGAAGAATTACGAGACAGCAAACAGACGGCCGAGTTCTGTTTGTGGATGAACGATACTTTCGACGCGTTAAACCGCAAAAAAGGAACTGGACTCATACCAGGCAACGAGAATATGCTGGTAGGATTATCACTATTATTAGGGCCTACCTAATAAATTTACATTGTTAATATTGGAGCATAACAGAGTTTTTGCTCCAATATTAAATCTAGTATTAATTGCATACAATGCAATTAATAAACTCCATAATTATTAACAGGTTTTGCAAAAAGCAGTGGATAAACTGAACAACTGGGAGAGTCTGAGGAATCAGTAGTTGATTCAAAAGACTGAGTTTTTGATGGACCAAACTGCGCAAGGATGGCGAATGACGCTGAAGTCCACTATCGACATCACACACTATCTCACAGAGAAGTACAATTTTGAGCAGGTCTTTCCTGGATTCATCAACCAAGACGCGTTAGAGGTTCGCCTAAAAAAGCCTAAAAATACATGGATAACAAGTTTATAGCAAAACGACAAAACTAACAAAACTAACAAAACAACAGTTTCGAAAGAAACTGTTGCCAATTTCCGGAACTAATAATTAAGTTATTATTATAATATTTTAGCATGTTTTAGATTTTAGTTTGTGTTTAGATTATTTTTCATATACTAAAATAGATCTTACACATAAGTATTTGAAATATATTTCAAAAGACATTTGCCATTTTAATATATAAGTATTTATGATCTTTTAATTATCAAAACACGTAAAAAAGGTAGTATATAAAAATACTATTTTCTCATTACTACATTAATTCAATATTTTTCTAAATATTTCCAGACGATTGCGAAACTGAATCATGGATCAAAATTTTTTTAATTTTTTACAGATTCTGGGATACATTTTGTTTTGAATGCATAGTCAATTGTGTCGATTATATTCATTTACAGCGATTCTTCGGTTCCATACGTGAAGCAGGGGTTCAAATGATCACCCTGCAGCAACGACATTTTTGCAGTTATATAATATCTCATCAACTTTCACGGTTTTGAAACCGTCGAAATATGGTAACTGCAGTGCCTTGGATGAAAAAACATCTCCTCTGATGACGTGGAACGATATCAAATCGCTTTACAAAACCAACGCCAACAACAATGCAACTTTGTTAGATGATATTACTAGCAAATTGTCCGGTAATATTGGCGTTTCTGATTGGAATATACCATCTTCTGTAGTGGATCACGATTATTGCTTGCCAGATCCGTTGGACCGTTCTATTAAAGAAATCGCAGGTTTGGTGTGCAAGGATGTGATTCCTAAAGTAGATTGTGGTATATGTACTTCTGCGCTAGTTCAGAAAATTTCGACTCTGCCATGTGATTCACAATCCGAGGAAGATATTATTCGTCCAAGTGAAGGATTAAAATTTTACGTTAAAACATTTTACAATGCCTATCATCGACTTAAAGAGAGCGTTTCTATTGCAACAGAATTTGTTTCACAAATATTGTCCTTGAACATTCTAAAGTTCCCTTGCCAAAAGCATAAAGAGATCATATTTGCGAAAATACTTTATAAATGTTTAAAAAGAATGCTTTCAAACAATTGCAAAAAGTTGAACTGCAGCAGAAAAGAAAATTTGCATAAGAAGAAGATCGCAAAACATTGTAAGACATAAAATCGCAAAATACGACATGCGACGTAAATGTGTGTAAATCTGTACATTTATTGTTCGTTGGAAATATATTTTATTTATTCTCATTGTAATTTATTCCTTATGCAAAACACTTTATTTTTAGTAAAATATAACAAATGTTAGAAAAACTTCGTCAATTAATCTTTATTTATGCATTCCCTTAACCCTTGTGTTTTTCAATTACAGCTTTTATCATTTCTAATACAGTAATTAGAAAATAAAAATGTATCACATCAGTTAAATAAACAACTACAATTTTGTACAACTTGTCAATTGAATTTTTCCTTTTTTCAAATGTATTTCTGTATTTCAGATTCTATTTCTTATATAAAATTGAATAAAGCATTTCAGATGTGTAATCAGTTCATAAAGAATCCAAAACTCACGAAAACCATAATAAAATATATAAACAATAGAAAGATATTCGCATTTTAACTCTGATTCGTCATTATGATGAATATATTTTATTATTACATATTTGACCTGATTACAGATTTGGATAATTTTGTCTAAATGTGTATAAAATAGAAACATAAATACATTTAAAAAATGTAAAAAAATGCAGAAGTTCAATTGACAAGTCTAATAAAAATAAAAATCGAAGTAGTACGATTACGAAGACCGCCACGGCCCGCCGTGACAGACGACGAAAGAGACAGGCCGTCCCGATCTGAGCGCCACCTACAACTTTTTCGACGTTGGCTGACGGCCTGGCGACCCGAGTTAGAGGGGGCTGACTGTTACTGTATATTTGATATACATAAATTACGAACCTCGACGTAAATTTCCATTAAGTCCCAGGATATTTCCGTCGACAATTAGAAAATTTATATTGATGTTTCATGTTTTTCTATGGAAATCTCATGGTATTTAATGGAAATTTAAGTCTAGGTTCACGCAACTTAATGGGTTAACCAAATGTCTCAAAAAGTTGACTTTTTAGTACATTATATAGGTCGATGAAGCGATAAAAATTATTTATAGTGGCACCCCCAGGGGGGGGGCCCTTTACGAGAAAAATAAGAAGGGTATGAGTAAAAATGATTATTTTTCAAAAACTTACACTATCTTGTAAACACTATTTTGTATTCGTAAAAAAATGTTGAAGTCAAATTATTGAAAACTGTCGGAGAAGTGCAATTTTGTGTACAAATTGAATTTTTTAAATATGTTTCAGATATAGAAAAAATGGAAAATAAGATTATATATATAAAATTTGAATGTAAATTTATTGTTTTTAAACATAGAAAATATTTTTTAATATACATTTATAATATTTTCACATTTAAGCGACCGATTTTCATAATTTTGTGGAAATTCGTTTTTAGTAAAAAGTAATTTTTTGTAGAAATATCTTTTTAAGTTGTACTGTAATACAAGATAGTGAAACATTACGAACACTTATTGTGATATTCGAAAGGTAAATAGTATTGTAGCGGCATTTTTACAGTTTCAAAATAGTAACAAAATAGGAATATTTTCAACATTTTCCTGGCCCATAGGTGCGAAGGGTTGGCGACTCCGAACTCCTTCAAAGATTCCGTAAAAGTTCTTACGACAACGGAGGAGTATCACGGATGTCATCATGACGTCGAACTTGAAAAGAGTTTGAAAGACGTTTTTCAGGCGTCACATAAGTTCGAATGAGTTTGAATGAATTCAAATGAGTTTTCGATTTTTCACGCGTGGAACTCATTCCAATTCATTCGTACCCATTCGAACTTATGCAATGTTTCAAAGACGTCTTTCGAACTCTTTTGAAGTCCGAAGTCATTTTGACATCCGTGATACTCCTCCGAACTCGTAAGAACTTTTACGGAATCTTTGAAGGAGTTCGGAGTCGCTAACCTCTCGCATAGGTGGTTCCTTCTTGTCGTCTTACTGCTGTTTCTCTTTCTAATATAGCTTGAGAAACGATTCTACGTATACGTTGATAGTTCTGTTCTTCTCAATAAGATTTTTGCCGTTCCCTGTGGTACGGCGAGAAGAGGGAACCACCTATGACACAGGAAAATGTTGAAAATGTTATAAACGTTCCTATTTTGGAAATGTAAAATTGCCTCTACGATTCTATTTACCTTCCCTTGTTGGGAGTTCGTATAATTTCGTAATAAAATAGTATATTTTTAACCAAGAGAGTACAACGGAGTTTTACTCCCCGAGGTTACAACGATATTTTTCGTTACACATGCACGTAGATCTCGAGTTTTACTCTCTGAAATTGCAGGAGAAAAACTAAACTTTACTCCCGAGGGAGTAAAGTTTAGTTTTGTTCCCTAAATACAAGGAGTAAAGCTCGACTTTACGTGCTTGTGTGACGAAAAAAATGTTTCGGTTAATTATGAAATTTGAACACGAAATTTCATACATGGGGTACGAAAATTCGTAATCAAGTTTTAAAACCGGGTATATGTCAGACCTGTGCTACGAAATGTCGTGAATAGATTACGAAAAATTCGACATATACCCGGTTTCTAAAACTTGATTACGAATGTTCGTACCCCATGTACGAAATTCCGTGTTCAAATTTCGTATTAAACCGTAACATTTTTTTATTACGAAATTATACGACCTCCCAACACGGGATTAATATATGTATAATATAAATCATGTTCTATCGGAATATTTTTAAGCTTTCACGAAGCTCGCGATCCTCCAAACTACTCTCGGTAGCACTTTCGTTGAATCGACCATAACAAACGCACAAAAATTCAATACTGCCTCGTTTGCCCATAGCGTACGCTCCTACGCGCTCTATACCCAGTGTTACCAAATGTTACGTCACAATTTTTTTCATTAGACTTAATTTTCTCCGATCTTGCTACTTTTTCCAATAAAATTTCCACGCGGTTCTTCAGGAACTATCGTTTCGCATTTGACGTTCAACTATTCGTCAAATATTGTGTAACTGATCCAATTATTGCGTATTCACTGTTTTCGTTTGCAGAAATAATTACCAAATACCGGTTAATACATTGAATGAAGATATTTTTTTCGTCGACAGCTCTCAAAGGAGCGTTCGCCGAAAGCGATCACAGACGAATTTGTCGATTTTTCGCATGCTTCGGAGTCTTGTTGTGCAGTAAATACGATGGCATCTCCATTCGTGAGATCTTGAGCACTTTTCTTGCGCGTGATTTTATCGTTTCACGGAAGCGGCCGAAATGAATTGTGTGACAGTAACAATTTTACGTAAAGCGCGCTATTTTAATTGTACCGCTATTGACATGGCAAGCGAATTCACGTATTCGTTTCTTACATGCTCTGAGGGAACATTCAAGTAACCGTTACTAGAAAAATTTGACAAAACGCATTTTGCCTTCTTTACTACATTTTTTGTAACTGTTATCAAAAACTAAATCATTCCGGAGTTTTGATAGGAATTATTGCAATAGTTACAAAAACTATAGTAAAGAAAGCAAAATGCGTTTTGTCACATTTTTCCCAATAAATTTCTCTCAGTGTGCGCTGAGCTTCACAGAATTCGACGCAAAGCTTTTTGGTTTAATATTTTTCTCATAAAAATTCCTCGATATATTTATCTATAAATCTAACATGTAGCTTATTAATGTTAAAATTTCCGAGCCTTCCAATGGTTACTGGTTCGGATATATTATTTTTGGTAACTTGCATCTTGTATTGTCTCGGAAATTCTATTCATAGGAAAATAGGAAAGCGCAAGCAACGCTGGAAATTAGATCAAACTGTAAACGTGCAGAATACTTGGGGATGCTATAGCAAAATGAGCTTGTTTTAAAAAGTAACATTAATTGCAAAAATGAGGTTTTCCGCAATATGAGGAATAGATTTGTAATTATTTTTAATGTCGTACCAAGCCTACTAAAAAAAATGCTTCTAAAGTGAGCAGAAAATGTACATATTTAACTTAAATCATATAATATAAACAAATTTTAACAATTCAGTTATATTGATGAGGAAGGTTCGAAAACGCAATGTGTGAAAAAATAACCACTTCGAACAAACAATGGAAATATTTTATTTTCAATGTTGTAATTTGATCGTAACGAGCAAGAAAGATGCAATAAAAATCTTTGGTTTCGCAGTTTCTTACTGTAACTTTATATATTATATAAATGCACGGAAATAAATTGAATTGCTTCGTTTACTAAAGTCGAATAGTAAACAGATTGAGGTTAATTGAACCATACTTTACGTATATATTTACCACAATCGTGGTAATATTCACAACAATTGTGGTAACATTTACTACACTGCACAGCTGTCCACCATGTTACCATCGATTGTGGTTATGGTTACCACAATTGTGGCTGTCTTCACAAACTATTTTTCTCTGTGTGTATATTATATTATATACATGTAATTGATCTACATATGTTATATGCTAAAATATTTAGACAAATTACAAAATCAATTTTATTTGGTAATATATGAAGTAATGGGAGTTCCTTTCAATCTTAATAATTAAGTTAAATTGAATTACTGCAATGTTTGTCTTTTTAGTTGTCAATTTGACTGCTATAACCAGCTAGATCAATCGTCAACATTGAAATTGCATAAACAAATATACGTCTCATTTAATGAGAACCGTCTCGGGGAACGGTGTGAAATAAAAAAACGGGGGAGACTTTGACGAGCGAAGTTGCATGACAATAATTGCCGGGCGGGTTAGTTGCGCGCTAATTTGGGCGCAACGTCGAGGCAAAAATGGCGCAGGAACTCGTATATACGGTCGAAAAAGTGAAAAGAACGGCTCCGTGGCGCGGAGCAAAAAAGCTCCGGGTACACTTTCGCCGGCCGGCCTCATGGTACCACGGTGGAGTCTCGCGACAAAGGCTGCTTGATTCAAGGTCCCGCGCACACGCAAAGCCGCACGCGCAAATGTGCACAAGCGCGCGCATGCGCGCACGTACACGTCTCTACGTGCTCAGCGCTGCCGCACTCACACACACACACGCGCGCGCACACACATACACACACACACACACACACACACACACACACACACACACAGCAAACAAAACGCGAGCGCGCTTTCAAGTATTTTGGCACAGCGTCCTGCTACTCGTATGTCTGATTGCGTCCAATGCTCTACTCTACTGCATATACAGGGTGTTTAGGAACACGTGCAGGGCAGAACAACACTAAAAAAGGAGAAAAACGAAGAACCGCTGAACGCCGAGAAAACAGAGCCATTACGCGCCTTCGTTAGATTATGCCTATTTGCACAAAAAATTGATAGCATTTTCTAACATAGTCTAGTATTAATTTAGACTATTTCCCCCGATAGAACATGATGTATATTATACATATACTAGCCGGGGTACCTGGCTAGTACCCCGGGAGTTGATATCAGATTATGTGGTAGATGGAATAAAAGGATGAACTTTAAAATATAAGAGGAAGAAATTTTGATTTAAAACAATTTCCAACTATTTACAATATTTTGATTTATTCGGTCACTGTATCCCCGAGTCGTCTGTGAAACCTTCACAGAGGCTTCACAGGCACTTCTCAGGGGATTCACAGGCCCTTCACAGGGGATTCACAACGATTGAATCGTTTAAATGCCCCAAAGTTTATTGACCACAATCAATGCACACCCCGTCCACCATGCGTGCAAAGAAACAAACTGTAACTAATTATAATATAATTATTTATATTATTTATATTATAATTATTATAATATAATTATTTATGATTAATTAATCTTTACTTGGTTATAAATTATACAAAACTATGTTTGTCACATTTTAATAATTAAATATTTTAAACAGTTTTTTATGAATTGCTACATATTTTTTTGCCTTTGTTTGGGTTTGGGTTTGGATTACTTTGTATTAACACTGAGAAAAAAGTAATGGACGTAGGACTCCACTGTGTGGAGTTGTACCAACTCCGCGGAGTGTAGTTCACATTACACCAAAGTGGTGGACTGAGCGCCCCAAACTGGAAATTGGAGAAGCGATTTTGCCAGACGGGACCTGTCACGTTTTGCGAGTTCGCAACAATAACACATCACTGCACAGCGCACACGATAAATGCGAGGTTACGAACTCGCAAATCGTGACTGATCTCGTTTGGCAACGTCGCTTCTCCCATTTCTAGTTTGGGGCGCTCAGTCCACCTGTTTGGTGTAATGTAAACTCCAGTCCGCGGAGTTCGTACAACTCGACACAGTGGAGTTCTACGCCCACCACATTTTTCTCAGTGTATGAAGTTTTTTATTGTGGAAATCCATTTGGACAATTCCGAACTCGTTTGGGAAATTTCGGTCCCAGTATTACCCAATAATACCCAAATATTTTTTTGAATGAGAATTCTTCGGAACTCGGAACGCGGGTAACCTGTTCGTAAAGCGCGATTTTGTGTTGAGAAAACTCGCGAGTAAAGTGTCACTTTGATTGCACGTGCAAGGAAAAAAATGTTTCCAAAATGTCATTAGACTAATCAAATCTGAAAATACAAAAAATCTCAATTCGATTCACCTTCGATTAATCATAAAAAAATAACATTTCTAGTCTAGAAAGAAATGCATTTCAAAAATTGTTGAAAATTGATGCAAAAAGCGCAAACCCATTTTGCCGCCAATTGTCCGAAAAATCACTTTAATCCAAAGGCGCGCCTCGGACGAAATGCTCGCGCGTTCCTGACGCGCGATCGATCACGTGCCAGCCGACCGAAAATATATATATTCGCGCGCATCCGTCTGCGACGGGAGTCGCGTGTTTGTTTACTATATATTTCGACGAGATTAAAAAGGATCCTGGTTCAGAACCCGGGAAACGATAAACGGAACAGGAAAAATTGCGGGGAGTGAAGGGGGATGAACAAAAATATACCACAAAATTAATTGGCGTTTTCGGAAATTACTGATTCAGTTAATAAAGGAAGCACTTATGTCGCTTCAATTGTCTGTCCTTTGTTAACTGAATTGGTTGTTAGTTTCCGAAAACGCCTAATGGGAAGAGCGGAACTTGGTGGGAGTGATTTGAAAAGAAGGAGAGAACGAATTTTTAAATAATAAAAATAATTCGAGATTGACACATATTTTGATAAGGAGATGAAGGAACGGGAATATCCGTCGAACGGCCGCAACGATGAGGAAACGTAGAACGAAATTGAATCGCCAAAACCAAAATGTCAGTCATATCCCAAGGAACGTCCGTCGAAAAGCTGACCGTTAATTTAAAAACCAAAATTCCCATTGTGTGCCATGAAATTTCGTTCTACGTTTCCTCATCGTTGCGGACGTTCGACGGAAATTCCCATTCCTTCCCTAGAAATTTCGGTTTCACTTTTCATGGCAATTCCATCGAAAATATTCGCTACAACGGAATCGCCATGAACTTTTAACGCGGGAGGGACAATTGCGAATAAAAGAGGACCGAAAGGAAAGAAATTTTCTCACCATTGATACCCCCTCCTCCCATACAAAAAAAATAAATTTAAACCGCAGAATGGCGAATAGCGAAGATAAAATATTGAATACTCCCTAACGGAATAGCGATGCGAAAACGACATTGAATCGACGTCGATGCCGACTCGCGGAAACATTGAATCAACGTCGAATCAACGTCTATGTCAACATCAATTCGACGTCGATTCAATGTCGATATTAACATTGAATCAACGTCGATTCAATGTCGAATGAGATATTGCATCAACGTCTATTCTATGTCAACATCAATTCGACGTCGATTCAATGTCGATATTAACATTGAATCAACGTCGATGGCATCGACGTCAAATCAATGTCGATTTCACATCGCTGTTCCGTTAGGGCGGAAGGGAACAAAAAATGGTTACTAAAACTTAAAGGAACTGAAATTGAGAAGTCAACAAAATTTATTTCAATTAAAACATTTCTAGCTTCACAATTGTTAATAATTAAGCAGATGCAGGAATAATATATCCAATGGCGTATTACCGCCTAGGCCAACAAGGCCATGGCCTAGGGCGCCAGACTCTGATGGGACGCCATATCTTTTAAATTAAAAAAAATTTTTAGCAATAAATGTAAACAAATTTGGAGGTGGCGCCAAATTGGTTCAAGCCTCAGGGCACAAAATATACTAACTGGCCCTGAATATATCACGGATTTAAGAGAATAAGTTAATTTTTAAACAATGGAGGAGATTTAAAACTGCAAGAGAAAACGCGAAAAACTGCAGTGGAAAGGAAAAAATGATCCAGTCCGCGCTCGTTCATCAGCGCGCGCTGCAATAAATATCTTAAAATCAAATGTCCGTGTGAATGATTCAGTGTGACTTACTTCTCTAGCCCTCTTCAAATATCTCGCGCTGAAAATGCTCCAGCGATGTATTTGTAATATATTCAGCCAGGCATCCATTTTTCCTTCTAAATGATAGTATTTTTTATTTTAGCAAAACAGATTTTCTGTATTCAGTCGAAAATGGTTGAAGACTGTCAATCGATAAGATTTGAGATCTGATGTTGTTTTGTTTTAGGTTGGTTTTTAGGTGGAAGTCGACGTAAAGGTTAAAGAATGAATTTAAACTAAGGAAAAAGAAGTTTTTTTTTTCAAATGTCAGAGACAGTAAAAAATAGTTGTTACAATAGTAGTTAACACTATTGACTAACGATGGTAGAATGTAATTGAATTAAATGATTGCATGCAACTTGAATCAATGCTTGATTTCGATACTGAATTTGTTGTAGATATGTATTTAAATTTATTGAGTTAAGTGAATTAAATGTATCAATCGATTATCAAGAAATCCCTTGTAGAAATAAAATCTCTGAAAAAGTCTGAAAAATATTCTGAAAAACTCTGTATATTCTAAACTAAAAATAAGAATACAAAATATTCTAAAACTCTGAAAACCTCTGTCTCAATTTTGAGAGATTTTCAGACTTTTTCAGAGATTGTCAGACTTTCGAACTTGTCAATTTTATTATACAAAAAAATTAAAAACAATCTGATAATCTCTGAAAAACTCTGAAAATGTCTCAAAATTGGAAATGTCAAAGGCCTTCAGAGATTTTCAGAATTTCCATTTCTGCTAGGGATGTTAGTAAAAAGTTATATAAATAAAATCGAATATCTGTTTTTTAATTTATAATTTATAATTATATACACGAGCACGCGACGCCACTGAGTACTGCACGCGGTACTACTGAGTCGTGCGCACAAGGATAAAAATATAAACACATCAAAGATAAACAAAGAAAAAAAGCTAGAATTTTCAACTTTTCTTCTTTGTTTATATTTGGTGTGTTTATATTTTTATCCTTGTGCGCACGTCTCAGTAATTAAATTAAAATACATGTAGTTTTTTATAATATTATAAATTCAGATTCTGCTTAGAACGAAATTGCAGGTGACTACTCGCATCCCCGTGCCCGTACTCTACGCCGTACCCTACCCCGTATCATAGCCCGAACCCAACCCCGTATCCGGTAATAATATTTTGCAAGGTTCTTACGGGTTTATGACAAGGGTGCACGGGTACTGGTACGAGATACGGGTACGAGCACAGGTACGGGTACGGGTATGGATACGGGTATGGATACGGGTACGGGTACGGGCACGGGTACGGGTACAGAATTTTCGAATTTTTGCGCGAAGCAACGTGAAGCGCGAAGGCACGGAATCTTCGAACTTTTGGCACCGAACTTGTGGCACCCGATTTAATGACAGCGGCGAGGAGAAGTTCCCTTTCCCTAATTCCCGGCGCGTGCATAGCGGGTGCACGGCCGCCCCCACTGGAAATGGAAAGAAATAATTTCACAAATCTATTCTCAAACCTTCCTTTGCAAACACGTGACTCTGACTTTCTCAGGATAGCCAAATTTTTGTCAGATCTACAAAAATTGAAATTCTTATTCGAATATCTTGAATAAAGATCTTGAAATGAAACTCATCACAAATATGTAAACATTATACAAAGTCATCTCTCAAGACAGCCCCCCACATGGAGTCTCGAACCCGAGACTCTGCGGTGATGATCTAAGAGGCTAGCCGCTCGGCAGTGGGAGCTGACATATGGACTAAGAGTCGTATGCTTACATACGTTACTCCGTAGTATTGACTGTCACGTATCTAGGCGTACGACTCTTAGCCGATATGTCAGCTCCCACGGCCGAGCGGCTCGCATTCAAGACTCCACGTGGGGGGTTGTCTTGAGAAATTACTTTAACGGGCAATTATAATTTTTTTCATTTGTATATTTTTTGTTCACGCAAGGAATTCACATAACCTTCACAGAGACTTCACAGAGACTTCACAGAGACTTCACAGACACTTCACAGACACTTCACAAGGGATTCACAGGCACTTCTCAGGGGATTCACAGACACTTCTCAGGGGATTCACAGGCACTTCACAAGTGCCTGTGAATTCACAATGATTGGGAAGGAACATGTTAGTCATACTTCACAATAACCTCACAATGTGAGGAAATATCCAAACCCTGGTGATTGGCATGACATTCACATGTGAATTCACAGTAAATTCACTGTGACTTCACTGTGAAATTGGCTGTTGTCAGGGATGTATACTCTCGCCAATAACAGCGATTATTATTCTTCGTATATTGTCATTACCGCACCTCATATTGAATATAAAAAATACTCCAATCTAAAATCCACTACTCCCCGCTTACAAACGCTTCAAACGCCAAGAACCGTTCCGACTTCCGAAAATTAGATAAATTTCATACGTTATCGCCAATGGAATTTAAGTAAGCAAAATTGTCTCTAACACTCATATTACCGCTTTGGCCCAGCGGTAAGGTGTTCGACTTGTAATCGCAAGATCTCGGGTTCGAGACTCGGTGATGACTTTGATACAAAAATTAATATATACATATATATATTCTGGGGTCAAAATGTATTTTCTTTTTACTATTTTCTTTTGATTTTGACGTCAAAAATGCAAAATTCCCCATAGATTTTGAGAAATCCAAAAAAGAAAATTTTACAGTATCGTGTTTATATTGGGAAATTTCTCAAATAATATAGGAAAATTCCCAATAAAATTGAGTCCACAAAATTTTTATATTGGGAAATTTCCGAAATTCAGTTGGACATTTCCGAAATTCATTTGGATATTTCCGAACTCTGTTGGGAAATTTCGGTCGCACTATTACCAACGATTCCCAATTAGGATTTTTTATTGGGAATTCTTGGGAAGTCGGAACGCGGGTGTAAAGTAGGTATTTTTTCAGTGTAAAGACGACAAAAATAGCAAGGTTTTTACACCCACAAATTTACACTTAATCATCAAGATTACACTTTTGATTCACTCAAAATATACACTGAATATACCCGTAATAAACGCCACAAACTACATCGTAATTTCACCTGATCTACACTAAAAATACACCTATTTTGCACGAACATTTGATTGATTAAAAATTCACATTCGATTTCAAAGTAATAGCGGGAATTCGTAGTGTTAATTTAGTGTACAGCAGGTGTATTTACAATGTATTTAGAGTGCAAAATTATTGGTGTAAAAACTATGCCTTTACAGCATAGTTTTTACACCAATAATTTATACGGTGTACTTGCAGTGTGAACCCAAATGTTAGGGAATGAACTCGACACACCCGAGAGGGCAACTCCGGGTAACAACCCCGCGATCATCCAAACAATGCCCAAGCCAAAGGTCACCAAATCCACCCTGTAAACAACGGCACAAAGGGGACAACACTCTCCGCTCTCCTAACCTTCCTAAATCCCACAAAACCTACCCTTTTCACTCTCTCCCACACCTTCTTTCTCTCCCCTCCCCCCCATCCTCCTCGCAAAACCTCTTCCCCTCCTCTCGCCCGTCCCGCTGTCACTCGGCCCGCTTTGCGGTTATGTTCGCGCAGGCCCAGCCGTGACCTAACCTCGAAATCCGCCGCGCCAGCTGAGGACTTGTAATCTGGGTGTCGGACGATGTTTATTTATAGAGTCGCGCGGCACACTTAACCTGGTGTGTCGGTCGCGCGCATTGTGCACGATCTGCTCGGGGGCGCCGCTCTGCCCGGATCCCGATGCCGGGCGCGCGCTGAGCGAGTGCAGCTGGACGACGGGATGGACGACACGACGGCGCCGCCGCCGCCGCCGCCGCGGAACGAGCTGATGGACGCGCAGAGCGAGCTCGTGGCGAAAACGCCGCGGACCCGCAAAAGCTGGGCCGAGCTGCGCGCGGTCGTCAACATGACGCGCCGCGTCATTTCGGAGATGTGCACCACGGCGGTCCCGAGCTCAGTCACGTTCCGGACGCTGCCAGATGGACGGTGATTAGGATGGGAGTGTGTGGCAAGGGGGCGGGGGAGTGTAAATGAGGCAAACAAGAAGCAAGATTTAAGAAGTGTTTGTGAAATGTTGAGATATTTCGGTTCAGTCACGCGAAATTATTAAGTTTTGAAAAAAGTGAAGGGTGAGTGGTAAAAGCGCAATTAGGCAAGCCAAAACATTGGATAAGCGCAGAAAATAAGCATTGAATAAGGGCATCAAAACTTTATCAGATTTGTAATACTCAAATAGTCAAAATTCATCAGTACAATTTGTGACTCGGTAGTGAACATGACTATCGGGATTACTTCTACGAACAAAGGCGTTTCCGCGATTTTTGTTTAAATAATTAAGATAGAGTGGGGTAAAAAAGCCATATTTGTAGTTTTTGCCATGTAAATCCTACACTTTCATAAATAGATACATCGAAACACTTGGATGGGAATTTTTGACGCTTTGTCTATAGAACTTGTCTACAGTATTTTTAATGACATGTGCCCGTTTGGTTCTTTCTACTAAGTTCTATATTGTTTTTTTACCATCAAAGGCATTGGACTGATGCAGTTACTTGATGAAGATGTGGAACTGTATTTAAGATCTATGTCACAGTGCATTCAAACCATAGGTCATTCATGCAGATTTAAAAAAACAGTGCACACGTCCATTCAGCAAAAGTTTCCAAACGTTATATTACGCTGCTGTTACTTTTATTTAGGATAATTTAGAATAACATTTGAAAGATAATTTCCCCTTGCCAAAACATGACGTCATTTTAGAATTGTATTTTGATGTTCGGCTTGAAGTAATAAAACTTCAAGCCGAAACATGTTTAAAGTTAAAAAGTTCAACGAAACAGAACAAGGGCAAATACGATGCGAGAAAAAAATGATTGTATTTCTTCATATCAATCCAGAATAATGTCGCGTATAGAATTTTTTAAACAAATATGCAAAACAACTCTACCTATTCCATTAATTTGTCATTTTTACATTATATATTCGATTGTTATTTTTATTGACTAAATATAATTCAATGATTTAATAAACATTTATTTTCTGATACATTTCTA
The DNA here is from genome assembly GCA_022817645.1 of Ceratoteleas bidentatus. Taxonomy (NCBI): domain Eukaryota; kingdom Metazoa; phylum Arthropoda; class Insecta; order Hymenoptera; family Scelionidae; genus Ceratoteleas; species Ceratoteleas bidentatus. The sequence goes on along the minus strand of JABFPB010001006.1, from coordinate 10,567 downwards.
TGCACTTATTCAAAAAATGTAATCATTATACACTTATTCAATATATTTTGATGCACTTATGCAATGCTTACAAAAAAGGCTATATGCGCTTATACGACTCACCCAATGTGTTTCATTACTATTTCCATAATATTATGTCCTGATAGGGAAATTTTGCAATTTGGGATTTGCAACAAAATACTACTTTATTAATTGACATATGCGATTTTAGAAAAAATTTTCTAAAAGACCAGGCAGTAATTTGAGCTGGCGGAAAAAAGATCATCGTGCACAAAATTTAATTTTGCGCCCTCGGTCTAGTTTTCCGCTCGTTCATTCCCGCCCTTGGGCGGACATCAACCACTTTGCTCCCTCAATGCAATCACTCAAAACGTTCATTTTTCTGCAAGTAAAACAAAATATATCGTTTGCACCTCGCACGAAAAAAGATACTTTGCGCCCTTGGTACGAAATATTTTAATTTCCGCATTTGCGCCATGTATGGGAATTTCAAATACCCTCTCATTTCTCGAAGAACTCGGCTTGCCCTTATTCCACAAGTACCCTCGTTAAAAAATTTGAAATTCTCTCTCAAGTGAAAAAATGTACTAATTAACACTCTCTGTTCGAAAGTGCTTGACTCTATGTTGGCAGAGAAGCAGGGGTATAGCCAATAATTTTTATTTTGCTTCATTGCCATTGTAAATCTTTATGAAGACAATGTTATTTAATGATTTGTATACTTTTCAAATAGTATAAATATCTTCTCTTAGCATTTCTAATACTAAGTACCTGGGAAATTTTCCGAAAAAACCAAGAAAAACCGTGAATTAACCGGAAATTTCATTTAGAAATTTCGCTAGACCTGTTTTTCTTAAAGTAAATTTTTCTTAAGACCATTTTTCTTCAATCATTTGTTTACAATTCACAACCATTTGTGTTACTTAAAATCATATAAATATTACATTAGTATATTAAATATAAAGAACTTTGTATCATATTATAATGTCTGTTCATCACAAATCTTTAATTTAGAGATTTAAATGTACAAAGAAGATACTTATAAAGAACAAAAGTACATTTTGTTTATACTCTTATCACATAATAATATATTATCTTTTTATATGTATATAAATTGAAAATTGTATCAGAATGCAGAGATATTTGTCCAACATATATCTACAATATATAAAATTTAATATAATATAAATATATTTTTATATTTTCCTTTTTTTATTCACAATTAAAATAGTAAACAAATCATTAACATGGGGAAAAATACATTAAACTTACCCAATTATGACTTATGTGAAAATTACACCTCTTTCAACGAAACCACAGAGTCATTACAGTCCCATGACTCATCAAGAATAATTAACAAATATCCCAGTCTAATTTGACTTTAAACATCCAATGATTTCAAATCTAAAAACATTCTCTGCTCAATGACGTACAAATTAATTCATAACCATCAGCTTCTTCTCGAGAAGGTACTTTGGGATTGTTTACTTGTAACTTGTTTTCTAAAACAACGTCTTAACGCATAATCCGTCAGTTAATACCTGTATAATAATACATGAAAGGTTTCTGGAATGATGAGTGCCTCAAAATGCAAGAATAGCTTTCTATTTATTTTACTCTATGAATCAACTCTAACCATTTTTTTCATTTTCCAGAACGAGAATATATTTTTTGAGCATACCAAGTAATGGATGGGAGACAACTCTTTTGTATGCAGATGTTGCTCACTCGGACCATGCCAATGGCTGTCGTTTGCCATGGCAATCCATCATCGAGGCCAATTTTCAAAGGTTCGCACTTATCACCAACACTACAATGATACAACTACAAACTATAGTTGAAATTATGTAAATCATTCGCTTTAAACCATTGGTTTAAATCACATTTTAAATCAGAGAAAAAAATATGTTACACTACAATAAATGTTTATCATTTCATATCTACATTGTTTGATATCCAATTGCGATTTTTTTAAAGAAATTTTGTTATTTCATTTATAACACTTTTATTGTAATAGATATTTAACAAAAAAATTTTATTTGTACATAAATATAATCTGACTGGGTCAAAACTTAATAATAAATGGATTTCGTAATAACTAAATTGTGAGACTGGATAAATAAAATGTCAATTTATTTAAAAGACTATCTGAAGTATCATATCATTATTATGAGAACTCTTCATTATTATCTTACAGTTTTCATTAATATGCAAACTTAATTTGTTTTTTTTTTTTTTTTGTAAAAATCTTATTTTTTTCTCATCCTTAATTCAAACGCAGTAATGACCATTGGCTTGTTTTTCTCTTTTCAGTGTTTCTAATACAAATCGTCTTTCGAGGGAAGAACAATTACTTTCAGAAAGGAAGAGGTTGGCACATTTTGGAATCACCAGTTACGAGTTGCATGCAGCAAGTGGGGTATTAGTTTTTCCAGCAGCAAGTAGTATCTATCAATGTATAGATAATGGATTCAGGGTAATTAATTTATCACAAGAATTGCTTGTTTCATTCATATCTATATTAGATCTCTAATTTGAATAGCAATACCCAAATCGCAGTTTATATATGCATTAACAATTGCACTTGCAAGATTGCATCTCATAACTACAATATAAATTGCCGTTCTATTTATATTTAATAATCGTTCATTTTTGTACGTATATTCAAACTGCATTACTAATTCTAATAGTAAATATGCTTCTGCATTATTAATTGCATCTCTACTTCTGTTTATATATTTTGTTTTTCATGTTTACATCAATACTAAATCATTAGATGCAATTAATTAAAAATAACTGCATTTTTTTACAGATGGAAATTTGCATTTTACAACCATTAATTGAAGTTATAAGCACTTATAACTTCAATATTTATCTCTATTTATTTTTCATGTTAACATCCAAATGTGTTACTGATTTATAATTTGCAATCATAATTCTTGAATTTATGATTACAGCATGACTAGAATATTCATTTCCTATTTCTCATTTTCAGCCAGTACCCCTGTTTCCATCCGAACTACGAATGTCTGCCAATGGGGCCAAACTATGTCCCCAAATATGTCCCTGGGACAGTACCCTAATCGCTTACACCTGTTCAGGCGATATACACCTGTCAAGAAGCGTGTCCGGCACTTCCATCAGACTGACCCATGCGAGAAAAGGGAATCCGAGTATTGCAGACGATCCTTTGACCGCTGGAACACCATCTTATGTAATGCAAGAAGAATTTACAAGGTAATTTGCAAGTTATATGAGTTGATTCTGCACACCAATTAGTATGAAAAAAGTGATTCCATGGAGAATGGAAAAATAAGTTGCTGACACTGTTTTGCTCAAAAAACGACGTTTTTTCAATTGATTTTTTATTTGAATTCATATTTATTTTTAAATCCACTTAACAGAATTTTAACTTGTTATGTGTATTTGAAGAAAAGTATAATCAGGCCGACGATTTGGGAGGTTAAATGGAATTCCTTGACTTTTCTCTGACTCTGAAAATTTCCTAACTAAAAATTTGTTTAATTATGACGCCCACAGCTTTTTATTTTCGATAATGACTCATTACCAATGTAATCTTCCTTCTTTGCGTTAGTCATTTTTAAACATGTTTTTTATGTTAATTTTATTAATAATTCTTAGAATTACCAAATAATGGAATTGAAGAAAAAATAATTTTGAAGATATTGTATTTTCATATTTCCTGTTTGTTTCAAGAAGGAAAAAAAAGTCAGAATTTTAATTGTCGAGGAAAAGTCAAGAATAAACTAGGGGATTTAATCATCACAGTCTAAAAGTCAGGGAAACTGTTCAGAAATAACATTTTCAAGCTAAATTTAAAAAATATATATATGACAGATTGTCTCTTTTGATGATAAAATGTAATTTAACGAATGCAAATTTTTTGATAAAAAAAAGTCAGGGAAAAATGAGAAACCTGGAAATGTCAGGAAATATTGTTGTTGAAAATAAGTAGCCACTTGAGAAATATTCAAAACAATTTCCACCAATACTAAATTTTCATTTTTAGAGGTTCACGTTTTGGTTCTTAATTAAAATTGTTCTCTTAACCCTCTATATCTCATGAGTTTTCGCCCACTCTTGAGATGCAGTTGGCGCCAATCCATCTCCCAATGTTATAAATATGTTAGGTATCTTTTTACACCCATCGTATTGGTTAGTTTACATGCCGTGATTTGTGTAAACCAATGAGCACATTGCGGCACACACATGACTAAACAGATTTAAAATGATTGGCTTGCCTCTTCTTCATTCACAACAACATGATTTCAATCAATTTGAGATATAGAGGGTTAATTTCAAAATTATTATCATAATGATCGACCAATCAATTTTATTGATAAAATTGAAAAAAACAAAAATATTCGTTCATCTCCAACAAAATACCCTGACTTTTCCAAGCTTCCACGGTTTTTCTGGTCAGCCGCCACTTGCATAATATTGCAGTTAAATGGATTATAATACTATGAAGCTGAAACTGGCAGACTATTCCCCAGCAGACTATTAAAAGTAGTGGTTCTTGACCCAATTCAAAACTAATTTTTCAGATTTTGCCTGGGTAAACACTTTTAGCGTTTGCCCAAACTCAAAAAAGATATTTTGTATTGATTTTGAAGTTGAGAACTGCTGCTTTTTTAATAGTTTGCTGGGGAATAGTCTGCCAGTTTCGGCTTCATTATAATACTAATTAAATGAAATTATAATACTAACTTTGTATTATATTGTAATAGTGAGCTATAAATAACATTTTACAACTGTGTTTGCGGGTGGGTTTGCAACCTGAGGCACTTAAGTTTAGAAAGTCCCATTGTGCCTTAAATATATGTCAGCAGATTTTCATCAAAAGTAGTTATTTGTTGCAAATAATATCAAAGTTGTATTACGTAGTCGTAAATATTTAATATTTAAAATAAATATACACAAGTAACGACAAAAACGAATCATGGTTTTACAATTACAAATTCCTTTTCTAAAATCTGCTAGACTTGAGTTTTCCAGCTTTAGCTTCCTACAAAAACATACAACAAATTATTAGAATGAAAATGTAGGTGATTACATTTTTCTTTCTAGTAAATTGGACTGTATTTTTCATTTAATTTTTCTATTTTCTATTGCTTTTTTTCTTTTTATTATTTCTATTAATAAAAATAATTTTCTATTTCTATTTTAATTTTATATTTTAATTTTCCACTGATAATTTTGTGATAAAGATGCAAATTGACCAACCGGAAAATGTTGCAGGTACACGGGATATTGGTGGCAACCGAAATCGAACGACGGAATCTATAGGATAGTTTATGAGGAGGTCGACGAGACCGATGTAAAAATCATATGTTTCCCTTCGTCGTACACAAATGCCGAAGACATCGACGAATTTCGGTTTCCCCAAGCGGGCACCTGCAATGCACACAGCAGTATCAAAATGCTGCAGTTCCGTGACTCACTGAGCCTGCAGAGTGAGGACATCGTAATTTTGGAGCTGCGCCACAATCTCCATGTACTTTTTCCATGGATGGAGTACATGGTTCGCGTTGGATGGACTCCGGATGGTCAAAAGTATGACCCATTGTTTTTTATTATATCAAATTTATATTAAAAAAAATTTTATCAAATTTATACTCATAGTCTAACTAATCTGTACATATTCTAAATTTTGCTTAACAGTTAACAGAAAAAAATTTGTTTAACTTACTTATTAACAAATTGTTAAGTATTATTTGTATTCAACAACTAAATCAAAATTTCATTTCTAAATGAAATGTCAACAAAAAAGCGATTTTAGCAGATTAGAAATTATTTTCTTTCTGATTCAATTTGTATCATTATTACGTTCTATTATATTATTTATTTTCCAATACAGTGAACATTCAGTTTAAAAAAACTGAATGTATTTATTGATTAAGTAATTTCGCAGTGTTTGGGTGCAATTGTTGGACCGGAAACAGCAGAGGCTGGAGCTGATCTTAGTGCCGCTAGAATGTTTCTCCGAATCATACAAACACAATTCCTTCGGATCGGACGTGTACACATATGGCGCTAACAACGCCGAGAACCACTTGTCGCATCCAATGGAAAACATCCAGGTGTTGTACTCGGAGTGCAGTTCTATTTGGATCAACGTGGACGACTTGCTTTACTTCTTGCCATCCGACGATCCGATGGAGGTCAAGTTCATCTGGGGCAGCGAGGAGACCAAGTTCAGACACTTATACCTAGTGACCTCTAGTTTAGCAGGTGAATGCCAGCGTTAATTGCTGTAGTTTCCTTATGAAAATCCAGGCAAAAAGTTGATGAAGCTGAAACTGGCAAACTATTCACCAGCAAACTTTTCAAAAAGCAGCGGTTCTCAACATCAAAATCAATACAAAATATCTGTTTTGAGTTTGGAAAAACACTAAAAGAGTTTGCCCAGGCAAACTCTGAAAAATTAATTTTGAATTGGGTTAAACCCCTACTTTTTTAATAATCAGCTGGGGAATAGTCTGCCAGTTTCAGCTTCATAAAAAGTTCTGTTAATGGAAAACTGGTTAAAACCTGGATTAATACCAGTTATATTTACTTATTTTGTAAAATTTGAAAAAGATGCTCTTGAAACATTTTAAAAATAAAAGTGATGGTAAATCTATCTTTTTGTTCCCAAATTTGAAGCAATAAGTGTATAATGAATTGGTCAATAAATGATTTGCATTTTTTAGGAACAAGCAATGGTGTGGAGGAATTAGTGGAAAGGATGAACAACGTTTACTTGAAACCACGAATAGTTTCAAAAATAGCATTAACTCAAGGAGAGTGGGAGGTATTGGGGAAGAAATTGTGGGTTGATGTAGTCCATTCGATTGTGTATTTTTCGGCACTAAGGGAAGGTCCACTAGAAGAGCACGTTTACGCGGTTTCACTACGTCGTCCGCTGGAAATAAGACTGTTGACGCGACCCGGATACAGTTACAGTAACGTATACTTCAATAGCGACTGTTCGATGATGGTGACGGTTTATAGTTCGACAAAAACTTCGCCCGTTTGCCAAGTAAGTGTGTTATTTAAACATCAAATATTACAATTTTCTATAAATATGGCAAATTAATTTCTTAAACTTTTCAGGTATTCCGGATAACTCAATCAGACTGGACCGTCGACAGCATCAGTCTGACTCCCGTTGGTTATCTTTTAGAACCTTCGATTACAGCGATGGACTGCCTGAAACCCGAAATTCACACGCACACAATCTCATCAGGAGATACGATCTATTCCATGATTTTTAAACCATACAACTACGAACCTGGTACCAAATACCCGACGATATTGAATATTTACGGTGGCCCTGCGGTTCAATTAGTGTCAAACAGTTTTAAGGTACATGTTCAGTAGGAAATAAGTTACTGTTTCCTACTCAAGTCACTTGCAATTTCCGTTGTTCCAATCAACAATGTCTACATTCCGATAAAATGAAAATGGCCTTGAAATACTGAGAGAAATGATATTTACAGGGTATGAGACACCTGAGGATGCACATGTTGGCCTCGCAAGGGTATTGTGTGGTGGTTATCGATTCACGGGGATCGCACCATCGCGGTGTTGTATTCGAGAGCCACCTGCGACGCCGAATGGGAACCGTGGAATTGCACGATCAAGTGGAAGTATTAAAATGGCTCGCAGAAACGACCAGCTGCATAGATATGAACCGAGTGGCTCTTCACGGGTGGTCGTACGGCGGATATTTGACCCTCATGGGTCTGATACAGTACCCAGACATATTCAAAGTACGCTCGGCGATTTTGCATTTAAACTTTCTTTATTTCTCCATTCATAAATATTCATATCCGACTTGGGAGTTAACCGAATACATTTTTCTGCAATCATCAGCGAATGTTCTTTTAATGTGTTATGATGTATTTTATTTTACTTTTTTTAATTACTGATTTTAATCAATTGATTTAAGGTAGTTCCCCTATGAGGCGCCATTTATTTAATTTTATTTATTGATTCACAAACCCAGCGGGCGAGCCGAATTATAGGATTATTATTACAAAATGTTCAATGTAAGTTACATGAACATTTTTGTGGTGTTAATGTATTCTAAAATAGCGTGTACAGTCGTGAAAAATACCCCCGGTATTTGTCGTTATCATAATTGCTTTTCCTACCAATGTCTAAGTAACCGTATGGGCCAAGGTTTCTTTCATGTAAACGCAAGGGCCGACATTTCTATTTGTATTATTTTGAGTGCAATAGATTTTATATTCACTAAGAGCATAGAAATCAGGGTGACTGATAGTGTGCGTCTCCGAACGGATAATCACATCAGGATTATTCAGTAGGCTCACCACCATCTTCAGTTCATCATGATACCTATTTAGGCTTCTTATATTAATGTGAAAAATCTTAAGAGATTTTGTTTCCCTAGCATAGCATGTGTATCTCGTATATTACTACATTTTAAAGTTTCAAATTCTGTATTGATTTCGTTTTTTTTTTTTTTTTTTTATTTTCATTTAAAATTTATAAAATGAAAAAAAAAGACGGAAGTGTTGTATTAAGATATTAGTGTCATTACTTATATTTAATTTTTGCAATTGTAATTCTTTTAAAATGCTCGTAAGTTTCGCAAGACTTTTCATCATAGGCGTAGTGATCTATTTTTCTATTTGTTTTATATTTTGTGTTTGAGCTTTGACAGTTTATGCATTGCTTGGAGTCCTTATCTTGGCATTCCCTACTGTCATGTTTTTCGGCACAGAATTTGCATGCTGTTTCATTTTGGCATTTCTTGGCACTATGTCCGTACCCATTACAGTTAAAGCATCTATTTAAATTATAATCGTCGAAGAAACGACATCGTTGCCATCCAATGTAGATTATCCAATATCCATGATTTTTCCAAATAGCTTCGGGGATACTTCCACGAAAATGTTAAAAGTCTTTTTATATTTGATTTCTTAATATGTAATGCTTTTATAAAATCTTCCTCTTTTATTATACTATTTTGATTTTTTATTGCAAATAACACATCTTCTACACTAATTTCATTATTAATTCCAATAATCTTTATTCGTGGGTTTCTCAACTGGAGAGTCTTTATTTCGCACTGTTTCCCAATTAATTTCTCTAATTCTTTTTCCAAAACTATATTTTCTCTCTGAGTGCTACAGCTCAAACTAATATTACCATTTTCTTTTTCCCAAATTTTTTTATCGCGATTTTTAATTTTGTAACATCAATTTTCTCCATTATGGTATTGATTATCGCGCCTTTATTTTGTCTCGCTTTTGGCTTAATAATTATCTACCTTGCAATACCTCAGCATACGATACCTTACTTGAATTTGAAAACATATGATTCTCTTTCAAAGCCTCGATTTTATCTTCCGGTAAATGATTTTTCGATTCCATTTTCCTTATCAATTTCTTTAGTATAGTATATTGTTCTCCCTAGCTATATCGTCTTTACTCCTTTGTTCATATTCTCCCAATTGTAATTTGCAACATTGCACTCTTGAGTTATCAATTATCACTAAGTCTTTCATTCTACCAGAACAAGATTTATGATATACCGAACCGCAGTTTATACAAAAATATTGTCTCGACACTTTTGCCTTACAATACTGAAAATAGCTTATTTGAGTGTCATCTTTCTCCTCTGAAATCGTCATGTTTACCACCCGTGCTCAAGCTAAAGCTCGAGCTCGAGTATAGAAACAGCGGGTGTCACAATGTCTACAAAATTATATCGACTTTTTGAAAAATCACCCAGTTAATATACTCACAGCAGTCGGATCTTTATGAAAAAAACTTCTCTCACATCACATTTACCATTTCAGTACTATAACAAAGTTCCAATTTTCACACTTTTCCTAAAAAACTGATCAAAATATGCGCAGCACGAAAATTCACTTGATGCCCAATTGCCGCCATCTTCGAATTCATATTAAATTTTTTTTAATATGAATTCGTTATTTTTTATAAATTAAAAAAATAACCGTGTGAATTTCAATATGAATTTCGTGAATATAGGCAATGAATACTTTATAATTCATTTGCTAATTTAAAATTAATAAACCTAACCAAAAACCAAAAACCTTATAGATATCAATTTTACCAAAAACAATTAATTTTTGTAATTTTGGTTCGCCATTTTGATTTTGAGTTGCCAAATAACAAGTTTTAACATTAAAACTCAAAAAGTCACGGTGCAATGGAAGGTAAGTGAAATTTCGTAATAAAAGCACCTATTTTTGAAAAAAACGTGAATTTTCCGTCTTTTGGCGGCCATATTTGACGACGTCATTTTGAATTGTGTAATTTAAAAATAAACAAATGGCATGCGATTTCGATGTGAAAAAAATTCATCTTTAAAAAAATTTCACGAAAAATTTGCATTTTTTTTAAATAAATTGATCGTACCTTTTTTGGATCAAAACATTGACTTATTTTATCGACATTTCTGAAAGTACGATGAATTTCATATTAGAACTGATGTTTTGATTTTTTTAAACCGATTTTGTTAGGAAAAATTGAAGCTGAAAAACGTCGTCCGAATCCGTCCATTTAGG
>JABFPB010001005.1:0-28948 GCA_022817645.1 Ceratoteleas bidentatus | reverse complement strand
ATTTATATATTTATATATAATGACTTTATATATTTTTGTTTTTTATTATTATATATATATGTATATTTATATATTTATTTATTTATTTATGATTTATAATATTATATATAAATATATAAAAATGTATTTATACAAAATAAAATTCAATACCTTTGGGGACTTTGTTGTTCAAATCTTTGTTGAGGAGTAAAATGTCTCTGCCCTTGATTAAAACGCTCTTCTCTAATACGTGTAATAGTGCTTTTTGGCAACTTTTGATTAATGCAAGACATCAAATATGAAGCTTTGCCTAATATGAATCCCAATAAAGAAGTGGTACCGATAACAAGAATATTATTTCTTGGTTTTATAACTCCACTTTTGATAGCCCAAGAAGCACCCAAACCAGTAAGAATTGCAACTGGAATTCCTCGATGCATTTGTGCTTCATAATTGCATCGCTTTACAATCTGAAATTCCTCAGGTGTCAGGTTTTCAATGGGCGAAGTCTAAAAATTAATAAAAATCCATTGTTAATAATAGTCAAATTAAAAAAAAGAAGTACAGCTTTGCTTACTGATATTGACAACATTTATTATTGTTTATTACTAAATTGACATTTAGTAGTAAATATAATAATCACTATTTAAATTCATTTTTTGCATTTTTTACAATTATTACTTGTCTTCGAGACATTTGCGAACATTCTCATGTCAGTTACGTAAGATTTTATATTTTCCAAAACAAATTTCCGATGACCCAACATTACAGAATTTTGCACAATTTTTCAACTACGTTTTAACAGTTGAAGAGCAATGTTGTTATATTTAGAAGTGAGGTTATACACTGTTTTTAAAGTTGTGCGATTTACTTACTCCTGAGCCTGCTGTTAAATAATCAGCCTCTGGTTGATGCATACTGATAAAATCTCCACTTTCTCTTATTAATATACTGTCACTCAAAAATCAACTTTCATAAATCCGAACCGCACATCAACAACATAACTAACTCAACTTCGATAGGAAAATCGCGAAATCTTGGTATTCGCACATAATAATCGAGATTCGACACCGTGGCGCCACCTGTCGGAATATCAGTACAGATCTGCCTTACTGACGTTTTGTGAACGAGTAAGAAAATTAAATTCCGAGAAAAGTACGCATACTTTTAACTTCTAAACGTCAGAAAAAGCAAATGTAATATTGATCTTATATAAAAACTGCAACATTCTTCACAAAAAAACTCGTTTAGAACGTAAAATTCAGACGAATCTGTTATCATTTCTTCATGTTGGCATGGCTTGTTTTTTCAAATTCTATTTACGGAAATTACTAAATAAATCTTGTTTAAAGATTAAAAAATGTTTATCTTTTCGTAAAACTTTTTTTAACCAATAAGAATTAACAGTATTACATTTTACATTCAAATACATAGCATCGTCGTTTATTTAATCAACTTAATTGGAGCGTTCAACGAATGGCAACACTGTAGGATGACGGTCATTTCGAGGGCGACTCCAGAAACACTCGCAAAACAGTTGAAACCGGTGTTATTCACTTCGGCCGGCTGCATTTCGTCGAAATAGCATTTTCCTTTCGTGCATTTACAGTCGAGAAGAGCATAAAAATGGCTTTGATCCCTCTCGAATCTAACCCGGAGGTAAGTGACGCATTCTCGCGAATTTTCTGGATTCCATAAACCGAGTGTTATTAATGTTTGTTTATTTTCTGTTGTAGGTTATGACGAAGGTAAAAATAACTTTTTGCAAGATGCGGGAATACGAGGCCGATGCAACCATATTTAGATAATATTCTGACGTTGCTGATAGAGATGTTTTGAGTCATTATTGTTTGGTGTCATTATTATTCTTTTGCTAATTTAATCTTTAGTATTGTTTTTTAGAGGTTTCACAATCTAAGAACTTGATAATAATGAGATTTCTGCCTGAAACCTTTGTTCGCTAAACATTGAATTATTCAGATTCTTTATTTGGAATGTATATAACTTTTACAAAGTTATAGATTTCTTTACACTTTTTATTTTGTTTAATATTTATTTTTGTAGCTTTGAACAAAATACATTAATTTTTTTCTTAAAAGAACAATGTTTACATTGAATCTTGTTATTAGTATGGAACAATATTTGAATATTATTCCACATTTAAATTGTTTGTTTTCAATGCTTATGTGAAGTATTGATGAATAATTATTGCAGAATCATCTTTAAGTAGTAATGGCAAATTAGTAAAAATTAATTATACATTCCATAAGAGGTAATAATGTATTTTCTTGAAAACAGTTTTTGCACGTCCTTGGAGTACCTAACAAATGGGGCATCACAGATGTGTATGGATTGGATCAAGATTTACTTGCTGTGGTTCCTAGACCAGTCCTTGCTCTCATTCTTTTGTACCCAATTTCCGATAAGGTAAGTTTATACTTTTACATAACATTGTTTTATGGCAAAAAGAATTGCTAATTTTAATTTGCATTGTAAAATTGTATGTCATTTACACTTGAAATGCTTCAGAACAAATTGAAACTAATTTTTATCATTTTTTAAACATTTTTTTATATATTTGAAAATCAGATGTAAAATCTTATTATATTAATTCAGTTAAGATTAAATTATTATTTACAATGAATCCCAGTAACTAACCACTTACAGCTGATTTTATAAATTTTGAGTAGTACATTTGAAATATGTGTACAATTTTTACCAAAGAAAAACAAAAGAACCCAATACAAATGATTCAATTCATATTGTGTTTTTTCTAGTCTATATTTCTAGTCTATACTATATGTATACATAATCTGTTGATGGGAATCTATTTAAGGTTGTACAATCACTTTTAAGGTTTTAATAATTCATTGTGTGTCCTGATAGTTCATTTAAGTAAAAGTAAAACATTCCTTTCCTTTTTCAATTTAAGAAATAAAAGTAAATAAACATTTTTTATAAACACAATTTTTTTATTACAGAAATGTGTTTAACAAATATTTAGTAACCGTGTAATTGAATGTAATTGTCATATGAGGATGTCTAAGACAAAATATCAAGTAAACTAAATTTAGATTTTTATTTTTAATTATACTTGCAAAACTAGCAACAATAAATTATTAATATTTGGTACTAATTATTCCCATTATATTATTAATAACTCTTCAATTCGTACTTTGTAATATTTATCTTTATTATAATAACTTGATTCAAGTAATTTAGTATCATACAACAAATAAAAAAAAATACTTTACGAACTTGTTTTCATAAGAATGCTTTTCTGCATTACTATTGAAAAAATAGTAATGTGGGGTCTGTTAAAAAAATAGTATTATAACATCATAAAATATATTTTGATAATTAATCATTTATCTGCGTGTAAAAGATTGGTTTTAATCGGTCAATATCAGTCATGACAAAACCTACTATATTATAAATTGATTCTCATTTTATAATTACAGAGTGAAGCATATAAGACTGAATTGGAAAACAAACCTTATGATGCAGAGAAGATGAAAAAGGATGATGTATACTTTTTGAAACAGCTTGTTTCCAATGCCTGTGGTACCATTGCCATAATCCATTGCATTGCAAATAATTTGGACAAGTATGAACAATGCATATTATAATATAGTTCAATATTATATTTTTTTGTTGAATCAGATTATATTTGATTCAGTAACATACATTTTTTAATACAAAATTTAATGAAAAAATATATTTGAATTAATTAAATCATTATTATTATTATTATTATTATTATTATTATTATTATTTTTAACAACTTTAATCTAATAATTAATAATATTATAAAGCAGTTCAAAAATTTTGTTTTTTTGTTGTGTATTGAAATGAATAAAACAACAAAAGAACTTCTTTTTTCAATAACGAGCAAACATTTTTAATCAGGTTGTTTTGACTTCATTAACAGTCACAAAATGAATCGCAAGCTCTTTTAATCAGGCACAAGCTGTTTTGGCCTGACTCAAAAGACAAAAACTGCTGATGTCAATTCGCGTCTATCACCTTTCAGGCTAATATAGCCGATCTGACAAGTTAAAAAGGCCCATATATTCAGTTAAAACTGCTTCGGACTTGCTGAGAAGTTTTAGCAAATCTGACTCAGAGTATTTGTCTCATGTGAAACAGTCAAGTAATTTAACTTAAACATGTGCAGGATTACTTTGAATGAAGGTTTCCTCACGAAATTCCTCGATGAGACCAAAGGTCTTGATTATGAAAAGAGAGGAGAAATACTGTGCAAATCTGAGGCAATCATAGATGCTCATAAGGAATTGTCACAGGAAGGTCAAACTGAGGTAAATATACCAATTATTATACTTAATAACTGTGCTTTGTATATAAAATTTGTTCACAATTGTAGGTAAAATTTAGATTTCAGATAAATTAAAATTATAGAAGTTTGTTTAACTTGTACTCAATTTTCATGAAATGTTAAAGTGTTAATTTTTATTAGACATGTTTGAGTAGAAAGATTCATGACAAATTACATAAAGTATAATTGTTTACATAAACATTAACTTTAATATGTGTAATACATTTTCATGAAATATTAATAGAAATCTTTTGGTCAAGAATTCTCAAAATTGTGCAAATTCCTTTCTACAAATTCACCACTTTCTAATACACCACTTATTCTACAATTTTAGGCTCCACGTGTGGACCAACCTTCGAACCATCATTTCATTGCTCTGGTGGAGAAAAATGGAACTCTCTACGAATTTGGTAAGACTTCGGCATATTCAAACAATGGATTAAAAATTCCTCAATTATAACAGCTAAATACTAACTTTGTTCTTAATCAGTCACCAGATAATTTTAAAAAATTGAAATCCTTCAAATTTCGAGTCACATAGCACTGAAAAAAATTACCTATACCATTATTCCGCTCGAAAAGTCAGACAATTTTATTAAAAAACAAAAAAACTTCCAGTTTTTGTAAAAACAAATTTTTTTAATATTTTGTTTAACCAGATTATCTTGGATTTGTAAAAAATAATTTGTTTAACTAAAGCCTAATTTAAAAAATTCGGATATAGGTACATGTAACTTTCCAGCAACTCACCGCTGATTTATAATTGATATAGAACAATTTTCCTTTCAAGACATGAGACAGTAAATGATACTGGTATTTACCAAACTCAACATCGGCTTTGCCAACTTACACACACTTCGATCTACTTCTCACAAGACTAATAAAAAATGTACCCATTAACATATTCCTCCCAAATTGCAGATGGCCGTAAGTCGCACCCTATCGATCACGGGGCATCCAAGCCGGAGACGTTCATTGAGGACGCTGCTCGCGTGTGCCGCGATTACATGAAGATTGATCCTGAGGACATGCACTTTACCATGGTGGCGCTGGTGGCCACCGACTAAACTGCCGCGTCCAAGGATCACCATAATTACTCGCATTAATGCAACTTGGTGTTTACTCGATGTTGTACGTTGAAAAGTCAAACTGATCGCCACTTGCTTCATGCCGGCGCAGCGTCGGCCCCAATAAATATTTTTAAACACACCCAATCTCAACTCACTCAAGAAAAACACTCCCAAGTTCGAACGTTCATGTGTTTAATAAATTCCATTGACATGATCAGAGTTTACAACAGTCTGCGGCTTTTGACAAGAATTTAGCGCGAATCGCCGTTACATAACAGTCTGACACAAAATACAATAAGTCGAATGGTAAAAAATAGATCTCGCTAGGACAAACATAAAAAACGAAATCGACGATCGGGCAAACAATCGATGAACGGGGAACGCAGCCACAAATTATTACACTAAGGAGTAAGCTAACGTCCGTCTAATCGCGGGAGGACAACGATGAAACATGCAAGTGAACAGTCCCGTGAGATGAAGCCGAATCGGGGGCATGGGGTTCTAGCAAAAAGAAACATATATCGGCAATCTATTGCCAATGCATGTTATGTTCACCAAATTTGCCATATATTGCCAATGTATTGGAAACATATTGGAAATGTAATGAAAATACACCGAAAATATATCGAAAATATATTACTTCTACCAATATATCCTCAATATATTTTGCTTTTCACCAGAGGGGAGGGAGTTCGTGCTTTGCTCCGTTCGGCTGTCTTAGTTACGTGGACAACTGCTGCTGGAACACCGAGTTGAGGAATTTGGCACGGTGGCGTCGTAATGTAACTAAATCCCCCCGCTGCGGGGGGACCTCCGTAGTCGCGGAAACGTAACAAAGCATTCGTGTTAAGCGACGCCCGGAACAGCCGCGGGTAATGGTCATTATTGTCTGGAGTTGTCCGGTCGCTGCTTAACAGAAATGTAATTGCAGAGATCACAGCTAATCATTTTCGTCGGCTCACGAAAATATCGTATACATCTACTGCGCCGCGCGGACGGCGCGAAAATTAAATATACAAAGCGAACGGTCACGCGACTTGCTCGTCGTCGCCGCGTTCGAGATATCAATTTAGGAGGTACGGCGACATCCCGCTGCTGGTCCCGGAACACGTTTCGATCGGGGGTTTGAAACTTGCGCGAAAATCTTAGAGATGTTGTTACATAGAAAGTAGAGACATCTCGGTCATTCCCCATTTTGATACAGTTTCAGATCCCCGATTTCGATGAAGCGACGAGTTGCAACTTTTTCGAACCGCGCTTTATCACAGCCCGACGCGGTAGAGGGCGCGCGCGACGATGCTCGAGGGACGTGCATCGGATCCAGCGTGAGATGGATCGGGGTAGCGCCATCTGGCGTCGGATCTCACTTTGAAGATCGCGCGCGAATGTTGGTTGGGGGTCCGTACTAATACTGTGTCAAGTCTATAAAAAAAAGGAGAGGGGGAGGGGGATGAATGGGAGGCTCGCCTCGATGACCGGTCGGATCGGTGACTGTAGAAAAATTGGCCGACGCCTGCGAGGAGGCGCCGCCTTGGTCGTGTACATGCTAGCGGGGTCTGTCTCAAAAATAGAACTATGGCTACGAGGGGGGTACCGAGTGCACCTGCACCTGGGTGCTCCGCTGGGTGCACGGGTACCCTCGCAGGACGAAGTGCGGATATATACATGGGGCGGCTTTGTGAAGGTCGCAGATTGGCGAATTGTTCGGCAAGGCGGAGTTACTTCTCCTGGAACTTCGTCACCAGGTTGGAGAGGCTCTCGTAGGTCCCGGTGGCGAATCCGAGGAACCCGATCATGAGGATGATAATGTCTTTGCTCAGTGTGAGCTTGCTCATTTTGGGGCTCGTCCACATGAGCACCATCTCGATGATGGGTGGGAAGAGCAGCGCCAGCGCGGTACTGCTGACGGCTCCGACGAGGGAGATGAAGAGTCCGAGGAAAGGAATCACCTCTGCTAGTACAACTGTGGAAATACATTATTTTTATTAGAAGTTCTTGAGCAATTTGTTTGGAACTTATGAAATTGCAATCAGATATGAAATTAAGGATACTAGTGTGGTGAGGGAGAGGGGCGAGGTACAATACAAAATGTGTTATATTATCGAATTAATTGAAGATATTTATCGAATTAATGTTGTAACTTGTTCAATAAGGCCTGGAGGTATTATAAAACCATAATTGTACAATTACCAAATATTACAATATTTATATTTCAATGCTTGAAGTTAAGACTATGGGTTTGTCATAGAAAAAATGCAGCGAAACTTTTAATTTTTATTGAATTTGGTTTTTAAAAGTCAAACCTTGTTCTCTGAAGGATTCTTTACAAGTTCACCGATGAAAATGTTGACTTTTTTTATAACTTAATCACAAATCCCTTTAATACTAATACTTTACTTACCCGTAATTAAAAAAAAAAAAAACAAATCTTCACTCGCTTGCACTTTTAGGTTCCAAACGTTGCGTGTCCAGAAATGGTGGTGCCCGTTCCCGGCTCGTCAACAGCCCAACAGTCGTCAAGCGTGCATGTAAACCAAAGCGTAACTGGAGGTCTAGTGACAAGTGCAGCGGCCAGTATAGTGTCGATATGGAGAGGCTGGACGACTAACAAATAGAGCTCACTAACTGCACGAAAACGCCGCTAAAATCCCCAACCCACCCTTTACGCCGATCAGTCGACCAATTCAACGACCACTGGACCGTATATTTTCGGGAAGTAAGCATATCTCCGGAATATCGTTCCACCCAGGTGTAACGAGTTTTGTACCCGCGATTTTGCATCACCCACAGTCAGACTCGCACCGATCACATCGTACCTTGAGACATCGAATAACACATTTGTTTTGCGATGCATCGATTGACCCATGAATTGTACAGTTCTCGATTAGACTAGATTCGCCCTCAACCGCTGCCATTTGTCAAACGCAAACCAGGGTTGTGCTTTTGTAAATGACTTTTGTACGACTCTCGCTTTATCGTTTCGTCGAGCTTATTCAATTTGCTTTAAACGACACAAATTCATGACCCTTTTATCCGACACTTGCACTCGTTGCCATAAAAAGAGTTGAGGCTCAACCAGGCAAATCATGTGCATTATTTGGCACTTGATTGGTCTCAGAATTCGTTTCACTCGACCACTGCAAATGTACCTATGTAAAAGTGAGAAGAAACAATCGAAATGTAAAAGCGAAGCTTTATATATTATGATGAGTCTAGTATAGCATAATTTAAGTACCAGTTTCCGTGGACGATATGAAAGGATTGACTGAGTAGAGTTTAGGAACGGTTGTTTTTAAAGGGAAATATTGTTATTTTTATATAGTTGGGCAAAAGAAAGCGCAATTCTTTGAACAAGTAGATGTTTTGGATCTCGTAAGTGATAAGATGCAAGAATGGCCACGGTGTGACGAGTTCTCAAAATCCAACGCGGTGATCAGTTGCTCGTAATGCGGAATAAATTCGACAATCGAATCGCGCACCTAATTTGTTTCCCAAATAGCCTATCAACGTTTCTCCCGAAGTAGCTGCATCACTATGATAGTGAACCACCGGGGTTCGGTGTGGAATTGTTACTGAACAGAATCATCTCAGACTACACATGATCGAAGGATGGCGAGATCCTAAAATTACTGCTTTTTACATTCTCCTCGCAAGAAGTTTTGACAATTTTTTTCAAGGAGGAACAGAATGATAAATTAATGAGTGCCTGGTGTTCTCACGTGGACATTCTTTTCGGCCTCATAGATAACCTTTCAAAGCGACTCGACCCTCTCGGACCCTGGTGGATTTTGCGCTTCGGGAGATTTCTCGGGACATAGAGGAAATGGACTGACTTTGAACAATCTGCTTTCCATATTATATCTTCTACGCTTGTCGATATTTCTCCCCATTTCTTTTGCGAATCTTTTGACTTTGGCAGTATTCCTTCTGCTTGCTGTCATAATCTCAATGAACATTTGAATCACAAACATTTTACATGAGACGCAATCCGGTTCACGCTTCGAAACGCCGCATCCACGTAATCCGGTTTACGGATGTAAATTATGAAGCTGCGCCATTTGCAGTTTAGTATGTGGCGTTGCCATAAGCTATATGGCAACGCCACATATAGCTTACCCTCAACTATATTGAGGGTACGTCCAGACCCTGGGCCACTGCCTCCCGGTAGTAGGGGTTTCACCCTAACTCATCCTCTCTCACTACTTCCGGGAGTTCTTCCGGGAAATTAGAGACGCAGGTCCGTGGCTTGCCGCCGCCCCCCCCCCCCGCCGATGCTGAACCCTTTTTTTCGCCGCTTTCCCTTTCTTGGACACATTCGATTATTTGCCTTTTTTGCCAACGCGAGCGCGTTTCGCGGGTGGTTCCTCCTCCACCATCTCATCCTCGCTCTCCGCTTCCACCTCCTCTTCATCCGATTCGATTTTGTAACTGGGGTCTTTCACGGAGTCTTTGCTGTCTGAACTTGGAATATGAATTTTCGGGCGTGTATGGAAGTGTCCGGCTGATGTACAGGGTTTATTATTGGGTGGTTCCTTGAGGATTGGTTTCGGTGGTGGAGAGGAGCTAAGTTTAAGGCGTGGTAAAATTACTTTAAGGCGTGAATTACGGGAAGGTTCTGCAGGTGGGGATTGTTCATTGGGTGGTTCTATTGCTGGGGATGGTCTAGTGGGTGGTTCTGTAACTGTGGATGGTTTTGTCGGTGGTTTTGTGGATGGGGAGTATTTTATGGTTCTGGTGACAAGTTCCGGCGCGTCAACGACAGTCTGAAACAAGTTGATAATGGATTTAGTTGCCTTAGTTGTGTATGTAGGTAAGATACACAACTTAGGGAACTAAATGATGGAATACATTTAGTTGCCTTAGTTGATTATGCAGGGAAAATACGCAACTGAAGCAACTAAATGATGGAATACATTTAGTTGCTTCAGTTGCATACATTTAGAAGGTACAAAATTCCGCCGACATAGTGCTGAGTGACTCAGTAACATATTATGATGCGGCCTGAACTGGGCCGTTAATCAAAGCTGAAGTTAGCGTCGCTAACTGACTCCGGTAAGACTGCAATCGACGAAGTCGATTCGTTTTGTATTTTTTCTAATAGAGAGTTGATCTCCTTCGTGAGATCGCAGATGTTTGGAAGCACATCCAACTGGTGAGGATAAACCTTACGGTTAATGCCACCAGTGCCAAGTCGATTCGTTTCCACACCTCGGCAACTTTCGTAGGGTGGATCGCTGATGTTTCTACAAGTAAACAGACAGGCCAAGTAAATATTGGTGTGGGTCTTTCCCTCGTCAAGTCAAAAATGGACATCCGATTGGCTTGTGCGGCACCGAATGCGGAAAAGCATCGGACGGAACCGCTCGCGTTGGCGAGACGCGACGTTGCAGGATCCGTTATTCGTGGTACTTGGATCCATGCGGTAGTACCGGCCTTTCCGGAATAGATGCCCCTGGTAAGCATCTTGTATCTATCCCTCAAGCGGTTGCAAGTTGAGGACATCCTATCCTGCCCCACAGGAAAATCTAAATTCGCCAGTAGATTTAGTCAGGACACACGCTTCTGCAAAATTCACCCGCACTACATCACCTTCTGTGGTGACGGCTTCCGCTATCTGTTGGCAGTATTCAGCAATTGGAGCATCGTGAACATCTCCGGAATCATTTCCATCGGGGACGCTTCATCACGGTATCTCCTCTGTGTTTACATCACGAATATGGCTGATTATCGTGGCATTCAACACACTTGTACAAACTTGGGGGTATGCACAAAACGGGAGTTCCCGTCGGAGTCACAATCTTCAAATCAGCGTATTCTCTACCAGCAAAGGATATGTGCTAAAGTCTAAGTTCTGACAGTAGCTGGTGTTTACTGGCATCGACCCTGTATACGGGAACTGGATCGGGCCGAGTTGTTCGTGACTGGGCCGCTACCGCGGCTTGACAATCACGCGGGCCTTGGGCATATTCGGACGTCGTGTTCGTCAGACGCCAAACGTTGGTTGGTATAGGCACGATACTGGGCGGTAGAGTGGAAGGCCCGCTGAGCAACGATGGACAGGACGGCAACAAACCCAGGCCCTAGCCTAACTCGGGTTGTCCCTCCGAGTTCTTCGGGCCAGCTCTCCGAAGGGAGAGCTTCTGAGATTTCAAATCTACCAATTGCTTTAGTAATTGAATTAATCAAATCACCTGGCTGCCGAGTGATAAGACAACAGTAGAATGCAGTTTTGTTACGGTTGATGCATCTACTGCCTCTTGAAATTTAGAATCTATGTTAGACACTTGCAGCTTAGTTGGTTGATAACTACTGCAATTTTCACTGAGTTTCTCTTCACGAGATCTAACATACTAACATCTCTTTTTCAGGAATTAAGAATGTTATATTTTTTGTCTCGTTTATTAAACGTTCCACAAATATTTGTTACCACAATTCCACCACAAGCTGTGGTAAAATTGTGTTAAAATTGTGATGAATCGTGGTAGAACTGTGATGAAATCATGGTAAAAATGTGGTAGAATCATGGTGAATTTGTGGTTAAAATAACGACTTACCACATTTTCACCACCTTGACCAAGTAATTGTCAACCACTAGTGGTAAACATATGGTGCGAATGTGGTAAACTGGTGGTACCACTGTGATACCACTGCGATATCACTGAAAAATATGTGGTTAATGCCACCAGTACCAAATCGATTCGTTTCCACACCTCGATACCTTTCGTAGGGTGGATCACTGATGTTTCTATAATTAAATAGACAGGCCAAGTAAATATTGGTGCGGGTCTTTCCCTCTTCAAGCCAAAAATGGACATCCGATGGGCTTGTGCGACACCGAATGCGGAAAAGTATAGCACGGAACCGCTCGCAACCTAGAAAGTGCTGCGTTCTATTGTCGTTAGTGACTCAGACAGCTAGTCACGTATTTCAGGTTATGTTTATGTCATTTGGCGTTTATGTCAGTTGGCGTTAGAACGGTTAGCGCAAGATAGCTGGTAGATTCAGGATAGATCGCTAGTAGACTCATCAGAGCTGGAGGATTCAACACAGCTGGTAGATTGAGGATAGCTGGAGGATTCATCACAGCTGGTAGATTGAGGATAGCTGGAGGATTCATCACAGCTGGTAGATTGAGGATAGCTGGAGGATTCATCATCGCTGGAAGATTGAGGATAGCTGGAGGATTCATCACAGCTGGTAGATTGAGGATAGCTGGAGGATTCATCGCTGGTGGCTGTATAAGAACTGGTGGCTACATAGGAGGTGGTGGCTTTATCACAACTGGTGAAGTAGCAGTAAGGTTGCTTCTCTTCAGCAAACGCCAGTTGTAATTGGACATCTAGCGAGAATCTAACGAACCTGCGGGCAGCGTCACCTCCCGCCGCACTCACCAGGAGGGTGTTTGTGAGTCCCTAAAACTCGCCTTAACATATTTCGCGTTAACATATTGGCGATCCTGCCGAGATCCTTTGATGGATACAATTCTGTTATTCTTGCCCGAACATACTTGACTTATACTAAGGAGAGGGGTTGTTGAAATGAGTGTAATACCAGATATACAATTACAATACTAATTTAGTATATTCTATCATAAGTTAAAATTAAGACTGTCTTAATATTGATGGTTACGAATTATAAACGAGTTCAGTATCGTTCTCGGATTCATACCCCGGGAGTAACGAGGTCGCTTGGCAGGTGGAGGCTTTGGCGGATTTAATTTTTTTATTTATATACAAGTTTTGTAACTGGACTAAAATAGGAAATACAAATGTATAATTAACGCTGCTATTGTTGTTGTTGTTGTGCCGCCGGTGCAGGTACCCACGTCAAGCCCCATTTATGCTCAAAAGAAGCTCGCGAATAGATTCCGGTCTCCAAACACTTGGCCGAATCCCCACAAACCAAAGCAGTTCGCAATTTCGCAAAGGCGGTGTCATGCGACCTTCTAACATCAGCCAATGACCCGGTGTCTACTTGAGCTTGTCCACGCTCTACCATCCGATCTGGCAAATCCAATGATGTCAACAATTGGTCCACGACCGGCCTAAGCGCATCATGATCCAGATGCACCCATCTCTCATCGGGAAACTGTCTGTCGTTTGAAAAGGGGCCGTCTCGACGTAGCCCCACAAACGCTCCCAAAGCCGCTGCTCGGTTGGCCTTTATGTGGAATCCAGAAAACTGGTGCGAGCGAACGAAAGATCGTAAATCCGCAAAAGTGCACCAATCGCTCTCACGCAGAAACGCCAGCTCATCGCGCCAACCCTGATAAGTCATGGGCTCCTGAATTTGATCTGGCTCCTCTGGTTGGAAATCACTCGCGACAGACTCGGAGCTGGAAGCAGAGGCAATAGGTGAGAAAGAATCCTCAAAAGAAGTATTGCCAAGAACGAATTATTCAGGTCTTTCTGAACTTGCCGGTTCAGGTGACTTGCTGACTGATTTAGGAAGGCAATAGCAACTTCTGATTTGGCAAGATACCCTATCAATCCTCGGAGTGAGCCCTCGGACACATGCAGAGTATTTGAGAAGATGAAATAGGGCTTTTCTGGACTATGATAGTGTTTATTCACCACGGTCGAATTCGACCGTGCTCCAATGACAGTGATATGAGAGCCAGACTCTAGCAACCATTTTAGTTTGTCCATTTTCTCCAGAAAGGATAAACTATCATTCTGAACCACCTCGTCAAGCCTCCCTTCCCTCAACCTCGTCGTCCGCCGTGGATGTCTTCTTTCTTATACCCAGAGCAAGCCGTCTGATGGCTTTTTTTACTTTTCTTTCGTCCAAAATAACGTTGGGGATTTCCTTAGACTGATCTTCCGGATTCAAGAAAATTCGACTTAAGGAGAGTTCTATTGGGGATTCTCACTGGTCGATTTCCTCTTTCCAACCTTGCAATCCTGAGCCTCAAAATGGGCTGCTAAGGCTTCGCAAGGGTTGATTGGGGCTACTGGGACCATTATATTCTGGGTCTCGGATGCGGGGGAGATTCCATTAACGGCTTCGGCGGACATTAGTTAAGGGTTAATTTTTCTTTAACAACTGGTCTTCATGTGCCGGCAAGCGGCAACTAGGACCAATTTGTAAATTCTGAAAATTGGGATTGTAGTAACAAATAGTCTTCGTATACCGGCAAGCGGCAACTAGGACCAAGTTGTTAATTTTGATGGTTAGGTTAAGAGGAATGAAGAGTGTAGGGTACAGTTATAAGTTCGATTGAAATACTATCTTATTTTTTGATGTGAAGTTTCAAAAGAACAGTTGAATTTGCTAGTAACTCGCTGGCAACTCTAACTGTAGGTGCCTGGATCTCCGGTTAGCGGATTCGGCTTACACTGAACACTAGTATCTATAAACTTTGAGACAATTTGGCGACTGGGTGACAAAACTAAGTTCTGAAGGAGAGGTTAAGGTTCAGGAAACTAGACTAATTCTAGTTTCCCCTCTTCCTAATGGGAGTGGCCAGGGTGAAAATTTTTAACAACTTCATTGGCCAAAAAGTGGGAAAAAGTGAGTCTGAGTAAACAGTTGGGGACAAGGCTAGAAAATCTGGTTTTTTGTAAACTTGTTTTCAGATTTCCCGAAACTAGTTGCCAAGAACAGATAATGCCGAAAAAGCTAGAAAAATGGTCGTAAAACAGTACCCAAATTCTCAGGATGGTTACGAAAAAACTCAAGAAGAGCGATATTTCCATATTTTGTCTGTCCACGGAGAAAGAATTTTATCCCTGGCGACTTTTCACACTGTAAGGACGTCAATGCTGGTACAGCTCTATTACTTATAAAAAGTAATATACCGACTTATAAAATAAGCTCTTTTGTCCTAGGCTATATTTTTCCGAAACAGTAAATTCATGATACTCTAGAAACCTTGACAAATCTACTCGATAATCAATCCAACAACAGCAACCAAGTGGTAAACATTTTATTCACGAATACCACATAATATCATCAGGGTGACTTGCCAACGGAGAGGGTAATGGTCTCATCGCTTTCCTAAGGATCACCAGGACAGCATCCATCTTCTCGAATCTGGCGACTACCACCATTGCAACAACAAAATCGTTTGCAAAGCTGATCATCGTGGAAAATCAAGTACTTCAGCTCTGCGTCGTACTTGATTTTCCACAAAAAAGACCGAGTCTAAACCTCCAGGAATGCCTGCAGTTTGGGAGAGCAAATTCATATGTCAGTGCAGACCGATCGTATAATTTTGTTCTCTCCTTCTTTTAGTCTGTTTGATCCGCGAGAGCCATTTTATCTCCCACCCCCCTACCCTCCACATCTTGCCAGCATATGCTTTGCATTTCCTTCTGTAATATCCCAGTAACTGACAACAGATTGAACCATATGAACAATACGGATTTCGGAATTTGTACCAATGCCGTATTCGTTAACATAGTTTAATCTATTCTCTATTACTGAGACGCCTCTCAACGGTAAGCAGATAGGTGCTAAGTCGTCCATTGTGCTGATGATGTAAAATGATTTTACGATGAGACGAGAGAGAAAATATTGAGAACTTGTACTTCGCGGCCTATATCATTTCAAAAAAATTGTGATAAATGTCATTACTCCGTGTCTAATTGTAAGGCGCATGCATTCAGGAAAGAGCAATGTGGAAGTCAAGAATACAGCGAGCCACTTCGTGATAAGCGACATGAGTCAATCGGACACTGAAATTCTTCTTGATTCGCGGCGAGATTTATATTTTTGTATTGTTTCGCAGGAGTTCCACAATACCGAGATTTTGTCAGACATATTCGCGTTTTCTTGAGAGAAGTAAGGTATGAGCGATTTTGCGAATTGTCAAGCGTTACATTTCTTCGTGTATGCAAGTATCACGAGACAAATAACACAATTATTCTCATCGTGCTACATTTTTTTTCAAATAAACAATATGAAATTTATTACATCCGACAAATAGTTCTCGCTTCAAATAATTCACTCAAAACAACTCTGATTCCAATCTTTGCATCAGTATCTGCGAATGTCACCAAGCACTTGCCTGGTTTACCAGACAATAATTTTACTCAAAATGCCATTTGTACATTCGGATACGTGCGTTTGTGTGAGGTGGCTATGTTTTACCTGAACAAAGTTTCAATGTGATATCTCAGATATAAAATAGAACGTGTTTTTTACACCTAAGTTATTACATGTTGTAATAAAATATATTCAACGCGAAAGATGGGTTCATTCTTTTTGTTCTTTCCTTTCATCATCTGTTTAAATAACTTTTTCACTTTAGTGGAAAAGTTATTGATTGTTTTTCAGATTCACATGGTACATCATCCCAGCAAATGAAAACCAATTGAAACTGATACATTAATTGAAATGAAATACACCTGAATCAGTTACAATTGATAGATTTAAAATGAAAAGATTTGAAGTTTTCAAAGAAATGCAGTACAACTGAACATGTCTATCGGTATCAATTGGTTTTCGTTTGATAAGGTATGTTATTAATTAAATCATTATATCAAGACTTAAATACTATAACATGGCAATTAATTAACAATCTGAATACACTGTCTATCGCCACTTCTCCAGTCATGAAAGTTAATTTGTTTTGAGTAAAATAATAGTTCTTTTATCTGATTTTTCTTTTCACATCTAAGCTTCATTAGCGGACACCCTCATGATAATTCAATAAATTAAACAAAATCGCCTCATTTGCATCAATAGCATTGCACGCATTTAAAAATAGCCCGTTTACTGGGTTATTTAATTTCGACACGTGTATAGCTTACGTCAAAATTTAAATGGTTACGTCCTGCACGCAAAAATCAGATGATCAATTCTGTCAGCTGTGCATTGCCATCTGCCATATTTCCTCTCTGAAAAACCGACTTTTACTCGACATCGACCCAAAACTGGCATTTGGAATTTCGAAAACATTTCTTTTCTCTTCGTCAAAAATGCGGATCCTCATCCACGCCGAGATCTGATTTAAAGATACGTTTCCCCGGCTGTTCATTGTTCGAAGCAAAAGATCACAAGTTTTTCAGATAACACGCCGTACAGATACTCTGAAAGACAAAGCGGACGAAGCCGGCAGTTGTTAGGCGTTTTTCGCAATCGGCCGATTAGCGGCCCATAATGCGGTTTAGGTGGCCGATTGATTTCGTCAAAATAAAACGAAATTATTTTTATCCGGCGAATTAAACATTAAAAATCGAAACGTATTCTTCGATGAATCGTCGTCAGGTTCCCAAGTCGACTCTTATTGGCCGACGGCAGCAGACGGGCGAACCCACACACGGAGGCCCATTTCATACATGTGTTTACAGTTCGAATCGGTGTGAATGCACGCCAGGATCGTACACCCCGGCTCGCGGCCCGAAATCACTCCTCGCTTCGGATTCGCTTGTGCCACTTTTTCTGCAACTTTTACTCCAATCTGCCGTTAAATGCAACATTACTCTCCATCACGAAACTCGTCTCGACACCCTCCATCCATTTTCCCAAGATTCGCGACCGTCAGCCAATCCCGAAATCGATTCCGCGAAATTCACGTGGCGGCGAATTTCCGCCCACCGTCGAATTTTCGTCGCCCCCCTCTTTTTCCTAGGATTTAACACCCCTTGTTGAGTTCGCCACTCTTCGACAATCGTACTTCATCCTTTTTAGCCAAAACCCCAACTTTTTTCTCACAAACCGATCCGTTTTTCGTTTCCCCTCTTTTCTCCCCGAAAAAAATTTACTGCCGATTGCGAAGAGTTTATATTTTGGCTGTGTTTTCGGTGGGGAGACGTCGAAAATCGGGTTGCTTTTAAGTCGAAACGAAAGCCCAAAGGTTCGGAAAGGGCCTTTTTTCCCGGCGAACGTGGCGGGGCGCCTTTCCGCGTAGCGCCGGCCCTGCGTTGCCGGGTGGTCACGGGTGCGCAGAACGCGCGCAATCGCGTCCGACTTGCGCCCGCCGCTCGGCTCAGCAAGAACGCTTGTTCGTGCGACATTTTCACAGTACGCCGCAACACGAAGCTCACCGCCGGACAATCGAGTTCTGCAGCAACCGACATGGCCGGAGAAAAGCGTGTTCAGGAACAGGAGGAGGCCGCGCTCGAGCAGAGCGTCGTACTGCTGGACGTCGAGGGCACCACCACCAGCCTGAGCTTCGTCAAGGTGAAATCCGGCACAAAGCGCCGAACGCCGCCCGGCGCCCATTTCCGCGAATTCCGGACACGCGGCCGCAATGTTCGGCTCGGCCGACATGTTCCGCCGGGACAAGCGTGCCGCGCTTCCGGTTCGCGCGCACCGGCTTTTCCGGGAGCGGCCGCGGAAACCGCGCGTTCCGGGAGGGGGCGGGAAAGCGCGCTTTTCCGCCCCTTCCGGCCGAATTTTCGCACCGCGTTTGTTTGCGAGGCGACGCAATTTCCGCCGCACGCCATTTTCCGGCGGAAAAATGCGTCGCCGGGGATGCTGCGGCGGGTCGGCCGTTGTCCTGCGAGGGGCGGGGAGGGGCCGTCGGCGGTTTTGTCGGTTATTCGCGATGCGGCCGAAAACGGGCGAACGCGTGCGGGAAAATCGATCGCTCGAAGGTTCGCGGGATTTGGGAAAAGGCGCCGAATAAAGGCGGCGGGATGGATGCGAACGCTGCGAATCCACGTTTGAATTACTGTTGCAACGGAAAATCCACGCTCGATATATAGGACGTTGAGTATATGGCTGTGCATTTTCGGCTGCGTGTTGAAAGTCGGCGGTTTCGCGGCGTCGGTTGCGATGTATTTGTTGTTAAACGATGCATGTTTTTGCAGGAAAAGCTGTTCCCGTATGTACGGGAGAACTTGAAAAAATACATTGACAGTAAATGGGACGACGAGGAGTTTAAAGCTGACTTGGAAAAGCTCAAGGAACAGGTAAATTTCCAGTTTTTACGTTTCTGGGTTTTGTTCGGGTAAAAAGGGGGGCTTCTTAATTTCGAGTTCTGGGGAATTTATATTTTATTTTACCAATTGTCTCCTCCCTCTCCCCCTCCCCTTCTGATTAACCCAGCTTTGTTACTAAGTTCACTATTTGCAACTACAAATTACACGTGTGACCAGAGCATTTGTATTGCTGTAGTAGTGAAAACTGAGGTAACCTTTTTTCCGGGCCGAGTGCAAATTTGACAATGCGATCCGAAGTCGGGCCAATAGTAGCGAAGAAAGCGAGCAGCTGCTACTTGGTAGTTAGGTACTGACCTGAGCTATTCTTTGTTCCCAATTCACTATCAGCTCGGCACCGCTCACCCTCCTTATAAAAGCAATTCGTGAACGTACACGATTCCTACTAACCTGTCTGAGAAATTTAACGGGGATGGTTTAGTTTAGATTTTTCTATTGTATGAAGATTGTTCGAGTTGTTAGAGTTTTATAATGTTAATATTTCGGTTCAAATGCAAAGATTTTTTAGGGGTGCATTAAAAAGCATGGCATCGATTTGTTTGGGAATTGTATTTGGAAATTGTTTATGTTGTAGATAACAATTAGATAATTTTTTAGGAGTATTAAGTGTTTGTTATGAATGGTTTTTGTATAAATTGTTTTACTTGTTTATAAGAAATGGAACATGTGACCAACACAAAGAAAGAACCAACCCTTGTTTTGGAAAATGAGTTTAAATAATTATTTGGTTAATATTTTTAACTTAACACTTTTGTAATATAATTACAATGGTTACTAAATGTAATTTGTTTACATAATAGTACTGCAGATAAGAATTGAATTAAAGATTTGGTTTAAATTTGTTTAATAATTGATTATATTATAAGAACAGTTATTCTTAGTTTTTCAGTTCAATGCTGAAGATACATTGTACAATATATGAAACATTTTCATCAGTACTATTAATTTAAATAATTTTTTTAATTTTAATCTATGATGTAAATCATAACTAATTTTCTTCACTTATTTTGAATGTTCTAGTACAGTTTCACATGCTAATATTGTTCAGACTGTATTTTAGTTTCTAATCCTTCAAAGAAATTATTTTTTAATAATTTTATTGAATGATTCCTTCAAGATGATTTCAGATATGCTGTTGATGTTAATGTTAAGTTAAATTCTCAAATTGTATAGAAATTTAATGAGAAAAGTAATTTGATGAGTTAGAGTATATTTTAAAATTTCAAACCTGTTATCTATCATGAAATCTTAAGTGAATAAATTTGAAAAAATTGTAAAATAATCTTGATTTTCTTGCATAAAAACAAATGCAAATAAAATACAATAAATATTTTCATTAAATGAATTACTTATAAAATCTATATTTTCAGTTTAAGGAACTACCCAGTAAACTAGGTAGTTCCAGAATTGACCAATATTTGCTCAAAGAAGTTTATTTGTTCAATTATTGGTTGTGTTTTGCCCCATTTTTGACAAATTTCAGGTCAATTCCACGTTTGGTTCACAGGGTAAAAGACTAACTACAAAATTTTTACCATGAACATGAATAATTGTTATTCTTTGAAAGAATAACAATTAAGACAAACAACTTTGATTAAAACCATGATTTTATTGATTTAAATCAAATAAATTGATTAATTAATTTTTCCCAACCCTGTTTACATTCTGTTAATCAATTCTGCTAAATAAATCAAACGTTTTTATCATAGAAATTAATTGAAAAAGATATTTTCTATAATTATTCACAAAAAGAAATTAACAAAAAAATGTATACATATAATAGATGAATTTATATTTATATATAAATACATGATATGTAAACAAAGTTACAACAAAAAATTAAGTTAAAATCATAATCATGATCAAATCAGTATTACATAATCTAAAAGTACTCATTTTTCTATAATGGCAAATTCTCATTCATAATTTATGAAACCTAATATCCATTTTCGAGATGGTGAAGCTGAATAAAATGGTGGATTTGAAATAGTTGATTGTGTATTTTCCAGTAAAGTTAATTTCATTCGCATCTCAGAAACTGGACATAACTCACTTATACTACATTCACATTGTTTTTGTTTATTCCAAATATTTTAACAATGAATAATAAAATTAATAATAATACTAATAAAATTGCATGAGATATAAAAGTATGGTGAAGGTTTCCATTGTTACCTCAATGAATGCTCATGGTTACACAGATGCATAGATATCTTTCACCGTAACATCGATTTATAAGATGGACGAAAGAGCACAAAATAGTTCCCCTTTGCTGAATTAATTTAATTACCAATTATAAATATTTTGAAGCTTTGTCGACTGCTGTCAGCCATTTTCAGGTCACCTCTTTTAAGCAGAATTAATTTTTCAAGAAATCAAATAAAATTTTGGATCCGATGTTTATTTACCAATTGCAGCAAGAATCATTCACATCTTTGTCTAAAAAAATCATCACAATTGATGTTACTTGAAACTAATGAGTTTTCATATACAAAATCCCAATTAATATCTCAGATGAAATCTACATACTCACCTCTATTTGAAAAATTACTATTTCGTAATAAAGTTTGATAAAAAATGGTTGATAGTTGGATAAAAATAATCATACATTTCCATAGTCTCTATTGTCAGTAAATCAATATCTTAGCAGTTATTTAATTTAATTCCAACGGAAATCGATTTGAATGATATCTTGATTCAAACTTTGTGAAACTTTTTA
The DNA here is from genome assembly GCA_022817645.1 of Ceratoteleas bidentatus. Classification (NCBI taxonomy): domain Eukaryota; kingdom Metazoa; phylum Arthropoda; class Insecta; order Hymenoptera; family Scelionidae; genus Ceratoteleas; species Ceratoteleas bidentatus. Next base: position 6,955 of record JABFPB010001005.1, on the reverse strand, counting down.
TTTAATAAAGATTAAAATGAAATTTTGCTAAATAATTTATTTTGTGTGTGTAATGTTGATATTTTTAATATATTTTTATACATTTCAACAACAATTTTCCTCAAATTGCAGACATTATTATTAATAACAATGTTCACTAGTTACTAATGAACATTGCTACTAATATTTAAACACATTTGCTATTATTTAATTTTTACTTCATCTTTAGGCTCTCATTTTGAAAATAAGCCATTTAGAACATGCAAACGGGAATGAATATATTTATAATTGTTCTCCTAAAAAATGAATTTTAGATAAATTATTTACATTATACAAAATGTTCCTATTCCTACACTACAATAATAGGAATATAATTCGATATTTTCTTAGAGTGTTACTTTTGGTAATTATATTACTTTAGGTAATCTGCTAACCTCTGAATCCCACAAAAATGTTCAGGTATATACATCTTATTGTTTTGAGAATAGCTACTTAAAACTGGTACAGGTGTTAAAATAACTCAAATAGGATTATTTTAAAACTAATTCAGTAGCAATGTCGCTACATTTCACTTTAAAATACCGTGAAAGGTTATTCTGAGTCAAATGGATTTCCAATGTTTCTAAGGCTCAAAATATTCACATCATGTTTAGATAATGTAATTTCTGTGCTTTGTAATTAAATATTATTAAACAGCAAATACTTTTCAACACCTTTTTTATTTCCTAATTAAAGCCAATTAATGTCATTAATTTATAATAATTTTTTTTAATTTATAATTAATCGATAGTAATACTTAAACTAAAAAAAAATTAATTGTAGGCGAAGAAAGACGAAGAAGACAAAGTATCCGATGTAGTTTTAATAACCGGTGCAGCGCCCGAGGAAGAGAAGGAAAACCTTGTAAAAAATGTTTTGTGGCAAATGGACAACGACAGAAAGACTGGGGCATTAAAACAGCTTCAAGGTCACATATGGAGAGAAGCTTATAAAACAGGATCCCTCAAAGGACAGTAAGTTATCGCCTTTAAAGTATAATACCGTTGCTCCATCATTTTGTTTTACTCAAAAAAGTAACCGTTCGAGCAAACAAAGTATGCAACCCAAATTATAATCAGTACAAGTGGACAGTTACAAAGCAAATTTGAAGTCGCGCGTGCCTGTTTCTAATAGACCCAAACCACCTGATTCTCTTATCTTATCTTTGCACAACTATAATCGCCTAATCTCAGGTTCGGCATATTTAACTCTAAATTGTTTGTCTCTTGTAAGATGAGTAATGGCTGCTGTAAATTATGGAATGCTGAAAACAGATGTTCTTATTTATATTTTGTCGCGGCAAAATTTACAGTGATTTCATTGCACTTCCCTTGATGTTCGACCATTTGTTTTGTAGCATTTATGAAGATGTGAACGAATCGTTGGAAGCTTGGACCAGCAATGGCAAAAAAGTATACATCTACTCCAGTGGCAGCGTTGAAGCACAAAAACTTTTATTCGGATATTCCGATAAGGGAGACTTACTTAAGGTATAGTCAAAAAATCTAAATAAAGGGCGAACAAATGATGTGCGATGAAATTCAATGTGCTGATCGCATTTTATGATTTTCAGTATATCAGTGGGCACTTTGATACAGAAGTAGGTCCGAAACAAGAAGCTGCTAGCTACAAAAATATTATAAATAAAATAGGCGCTGAACCGTCCTCGATTTTGTTCCTTACCGATGTTGTCAAAGGTAAATTTATCATTTACTATTTTACATTTGAAATTAATGGTATGATCGTTTACCAAAAAATTTGAGACTATTGAAAGAGTTTCCTCTCAAATAAATGAACATCTGCAGTTATGAAAGTTCAGTTTTTAAACAAGTGTGTATATGTAAATAGTATATACGTAATGGGATTGAAAACAATGCTCAATATAATAAATGATCAAAAAGTTATAAATTTAAGAATTTTTAAATTTGTTACTTTTCAGTAAATATTTTCTAGTTTTCTTTTTACAAACTGTTACATATTTTAAGTACTTTTGCACAATGAGAAGTTTAAATAATTTTGTTTTTAAATGAACATTTCTTCTACGGGAATTCGCCTTAAACGAAATTACTGGTGAATGGAATGACTCTAACAATAGTGTCTCGTACAACTCGGTCTTGTTGCATGTGGAAACTTGTTCTGGACAGTAGCCATGAATGCCATGGTAATAATCACAACTACTTTGCCTATGATCGGCAGTGCGTAAGGCATTCATCAGAAGTTTGTAATAACTACTTCTGGTTATTGAAATAACAATTTTTGTAGCATATCTTTGTCAAGCTTTAACGCCTATTACTTGCAAAGATGGTCAAATTAACATGTTTTTATAACTATTTCAGAGTTTCTAAATTTCCCAAAATTTGGATGATGTTTGATTGGTTACAAGAACCAATGTATTTCATAGCCAAAAAACTTCAATATTTAGTTTCTCGGGAATAGAACTGTGAAAGTCAATCAATCGATAAAAGTCAATCAAAATTGTGAAATTATTCCTCGAAAAAAGATTAAATATTAAAATAAAAAATTGAAACGAACGCTCCACTAAAGATAAGGGCTAAATTGAACTAATCTCTAGGGGTTAATAACGGATGCTTCAAAAAATATATTTAGACTGAAATATGAAAATCACTCATTTGCATATGGTATGCAAATAAATCAAATTTTTTGTGAAATTGCTGAAACAACTTCAAAATACACTAATTTTTTAATATTTCATACATTACTTACCGTTTTGTAGTTTTTTAAGGAAACTGTAGCCAAAAAAAAATGTTGCTACAATTTTCTCAATAATTGTATTTTCTTTGTAATGTTTGCTACAAATTTTGCCTTAACACTCTTAACATAATTTTATTTTGATAACTTTTCTAACCTAAATATCACTTTTTTGAGAATAACATTTTTTTTTTTAACTTTTTGTAGTTATGGAAATACGACTGATACTTACATGATCAAACTTGACTATAAGACTTTATTTATATTCACTTCTACGATTTCCGGTACTCAGTCAAAACTTTTAGAGAATATATGATCACATACTTATTATGGTGTAGGCAGCTCGCTTATTGCATAGATGAATCATATGAATAATATATTTATTCTAATAATTATGCAAACAAGGACAATCAAATACATAGTAAAGGCAAAAGGTTGTCATATGCATCACAAAATGTTACATGAAAACTGTTGTATGACAATTGTTTAATAGGAGAGGCTGGGGTAATGCGGGTCGCCGCAATATTATATAAACAAAGGTCTAAAATATTCAAATAAAGTAGCAGTCGTAAAATAAATTACAAATAAAAACCAATCCGAACCAGTCTAAAGTCAAATTATATATTACAATATGAATAAATCATCATACTTCCACAAGTGAAAAAAATGTTGTAAAATTTTTAATTTGTACAAATTAAAACAGCGATATATTCAATAAAAAAATAAAAAATAACAAGTAAATTTTTATATTAACATATATTAAAAATGTAACTCCTTAAATTAATACATTAAAATAACAATAAACAATGAATCTTAAACAAATAAGACGGGTTTTCATGAAAAATCTATTGGATAATGCAGGACATTTATAATGTTTTTTGTACATTTCTTTTGATAAAAACTTATTTTTATTATTTATAATTTTATATTTAACAAATTTGACAAGTTTGAAGACAGTCCAACAAGTAGCCAGCCTTATTCTTATATTTTGCTTAGGAGATAGACCGTGTCCCACTTTACCCAACTACACTGAAAAAAGTGAGGAGCAGCGGTTGCTGCATTCAAACAGTACACTTTGTGTAATAACTTTTTTACCGAATAGATTTTAATGAAAAACTAATAGAATTTGTTTTATATCAGAAGAAATGACTGCTTATAGTTTGAAGATGGTTTACTACATAGTTTGCGAGAAATCGAAAAATGTGTGCATTTATCTATGTATGTATAGGGTCTGAACAGTATCCCTGAGCGGAGCAACCATTACTGATCAATCAAAACACACTGGTTACTGATCGAAAGCAGCAACCGCTGCTCCTCACTTTTTCCAGTGTAATGTTCATTGAAAGTTGAAATAACATCTGTGGAAATGAAAATAATTATTATTGTATATCAAGCCTCACACATAAAACCACAAATTTATTAATTACTTATTTAATTATTCTTGGTTTAAGGTACATATGAGGTGGTTGTACCATCAGTACATTCAGATTGTTACATTGATATAATCACAAATAAAGCAAATGAAATACATATTTTAAGGGAAGGTTCCAATTTAAGGGAAGGAAATTCCAAGTTTATGATATCATTTATATAAGTAGGTGTCTGGTATTGTACATAATAAAAAGAGTCAATATAAATGAGATATAGTACTTTTAATGATTCCTTTTTGAGAAAATTGTATACATTTATAGCATGAATTAATATTTTTGAACGAGCATTCAATTTTAGAATTTTTAATTTCATACTCTGGTGAAATTACAATTGCAAATTTTAAAACGACTGCAAGGTGTGAAAATCATATATAAATAAATTCAATTAAGCAATACAAATTAATTTTATTCTAAAGCATATCTTAAAAAAAGAATCATGATAATATTACTTTTTTACGTTTTTGATTAACGATTTTTAGTGTCAAAGAATTTATTATTATAACATAGCACGCAAGGTGAGCGAGGATTCTATGTTAAATAATTTGTATACATTTTTAGAGGAATAATTGGAAGGAATAATATAGAAACGTTACCTACACTAACGTTCTTTAAAAATTAAAAATTATTTAACATTGAATCCACGCTCACCTTGCGGATTACGTTATAATAATAAATTATTTGACACTAAAAATCGATCGTTAACCAAAAACGTAAAATTGAAATTTCATTGTGTCGATAAAAGAAAATACTAATATTACTTTTTAACTGGTTAAATTTATCTTCTAAATGAATCTTTCAAACGCGTACATAAAAACATCTTAAACACTTTCATTAAACGTTTAACGTTTAATAAACTTTCTACGAACGTTTAAAGAACACTTTATTTTATTGCACTTATATTTCGTAAGCTGCAATCGTGAAACTCGTTTATCCTTAACAAAAATTTATCACCTAGTAATGCCTGGGATGATACACTGAGAAAACTAATTCGTAAAAGCTACGAATAATTCGTACGCTTTACGATATATATTGTAAAAAAAAATATTGTAAAAGCTACGAAATTTTCGTAAACTGTACGATATATATCGTAAAAGCTCCGACATTTTCGCAACTTTTACGAATTAGTTTTCTCAGTTATGTTAAAATGAATAAACTGTCCGAAGATAAAGTAAGACCAATAATAATTCTCCGAAATAACACCATCGACCACATCCTTGACCTACCATAAACAACAACATCCATTTACAGAGGCCGAAGCTGCCAAGGAAGCCGGTTTGAGCAGCATCCTTGTGGCCCGCGAAGGCAACCACCCCTTAAGTGACGAAGACAAAGTAAAATACACTGTAGTCAAATCATTCCTTGACCTTACCTTTCAAACTTCCGCCAAACGTCAAAAAGTAGATAATACCCCGACAGAGGTTGACAAAAAGCTCGAAAACGGCAACGGCGTGGTTTCCGCCACCGAATCCCCGGCAGAAGCAATGGAAACGGACGAGGCGCCAGTCGCGGCTGAAACGAAACCCGAGGCCCCCGTAGAAGTTAAGGAGGTCGTTGAAGCCGAGAAGGAGAGCGCGCCGGAAACTAAAGCCGAAGCCGAAACGAAGCCCGAGGTGACGAAGAAACCCGAAGAAAAACCCGAAGAGAAGCCCGCCGAAGAGAAGAAGGAGGAAGAGGAGAAGCCGAAGAACGAAGTTAGCGAAAAAATGGAAGTTAATGTAGAAGAGACCGCCGAGAAGGAGGAGAAGAAGCCGGAAGAGAAGAAGGTCGAAGAGACGAAGGCCGAAGAAGAAAAATCAAAAGCCGAAGTGGACAGCGAGAAGATCGACGTGGTCGAGGTGACGAACGAAGCGCCGGCGACTGAGGAGAAGAAGGCTGAGGAGAAGAAGGTGGAGGAGAAGATGGAGGAGGAGAAGAAGACGGAAGAGGTCGCGCCTGTCGAGAAGGCGGAGGAGAAAAAGGTTGTGGCGGAAGAGAAGAAGGAGGCTGAGCCTGAGGCGAAGATGGAGGTTGAGGAGGAGGCGAAGAAAGAGGAAGTGGCGGAGAAGAAGGAGCCGGAAGTGACAGAGCCTCCGAAGGTGGAGGAGACGCCGAAGGAAGAGACGAAAGAGACGAAAGAGACGAAAGAGGAAGAGAAGAAGGAGACGAAGGAGGAAGAGGTGAAAGAGAAGGTCGAGGAGAAGATCACCAACGGAGACGTGAAGGAGGGTGAGAAGATGGAGGAGGAGAAGAAGGAGGAGGTTGCGGAGAAGAAGGAGGCTGAGGTGGAGAAGAAGGAGGTGGAGAAGGTGGTCGAGGAGGCGAAGCCCAAGGCTGAGGAGAAGGTGACGGAGAAGGTTGAGGAAACGACGGAGGAGAAGGCGGAGAGCAAGACTGAGGCAACGAGCGAGGCGAAGGCCGAGGCGAAGGAGGAGGAGCAGAGTGAAAAGAAGAAGGAGGCTGCGGAGGAGGCGGAGAAGAAGGTGAACGGAACGGCGACGGAGACGAAGGAGGCGAAGGTGGAGGAGAAGGTCGAGGAGAACAAGGAGACGGACAAGCCTCACAGAAACGGCGTGGAAGAGTCGAAAGAGGAGGAGGAGAAGGAAAAGGCAACGAAGGAGGAGACGGTGTCGAACGGGGGAACGCCATCTGAAGACGCCATCAAAGTGAAGAAGGTATAGTCAGGGTGTTTTGATGTTGGAGATAAGATATTGGAGACTAGAAACGCTGGGAAACTTAATAGGCACACTCAGAGAATTCTGAACTTCTTATAGTATGGCGGGTTTCACTCTATTGAAGTAAGCTATTTTCCCTGCCATAGT
>JABFPB010001004.1:0-28958 GCA_022817645.1 Ceratoteleas bidentatus | reverse complement strand
GGGCCCAACAACATTCCACGTTTATCCCCATGTGGGGCCGAACGTGGAATGGGGCATGCCCTCATGGGTCCCAATTTAAGCCCGTATTCAATTTCTACTAGGGTGATTTTACTTTGTTATTATTTCGATTGACCTTATTTCAGTTTAAACACAACAAAACGATTTGGTCGAAGTTGCTTGAATCTACGAAATAATTTTGCCAATGTATATTTCAGATAAGTATCGATATGAAACAAGTCGTTTGAGACAGCGTAACTAAAAATGCTATTATTTAATAATTAAATATCAACATTGATTTGACCCAATATCATGTGAAAAGTAATTAATTTTGAATCCTAACCTCAATTCTGTGACATGTCAAATGATTGGGAAAATTGTGTGAAGTAATGAACAAAATGTTTGATATAATCAACCAAACTCTTTTGCTGACCAAATATTAACAAAATTATTTGATTGATTTAACCAAACATTTCCCTGCAAATAAACATAGGAAATCATTCATTTAACTAAACTAAAATAATAAAATTTGAAACAGCAATTCAGCTAAAGTGAAATAAATGTTACTTGGACTTTACTCAGGAACTGAGCTTTATGTCAATTTGCATGCATATACAATAAAGTTTACATAGTGCTGTCGTAAAAACAGAACGAAAGAGTAATTTTCATCTGTGTCCGTAAATATGTAATTCTACACGCAGAATGTTACTTAACATAGAGTATATTTTTGCATATATTTCTACATTTACTTTCCATAAATGTATAATTTAACCAACTACCTTGGCGAATATCGTATGTAATGTTACACACGATATAAAATGACACTCAATTTTTTTAAGTGTAAACAAAATGTAAGAAGTATTAACTAAATCTACATTTTAAATATTGGTTACTTTTCCATGTACACTAAAAAACGTATTTCCTTGTGAAATATTACTTCTTTTGAAAAAACGCATATTTTCTATATAAACCTACTACGTATAATTACACGTTATTTTTTCCACTTTTCTTATTTGATTACTGTTTTGAAAAATGCCATGGAGTACAGTACACCCCAATATTTTCCAATTTGCTGATTTGGCGTGCAATGTATACTATTTTACATTTCAAGTCATTTACATCATTTTTATTTTATAGCCCATACCTCCGCAACTACGTCATAAACTTGACGATCCCCTAACGCACTTGAATGCATACAACCGTAGTTTCGCGACGACAAAAATTGGTACGAAAACTGTCCACTGCGGAGAGCACTACACTAATAAAGCGAAGCAATACGAATAAATAAACAGCATTTTGACGAAACGATCAAACGGTACTTTCGTCGGAATCAAAACAGCTTTCCATGAAACCCGTTGATTACGACACTAGTGCCTGAACGAGACAACAAAACTCGTACACGACCGAGCAGCGAATCGAACAATTTCTTCGAAATTAAAACGGCTGGCTTTTGCAACAAAAATGGACCGAAACGAGTTTCGTGGGATTAGAGAGCAACATATGCAGCGATCGTTCAACAAAATAGAAGATCATCAGCGATGAAACCAGTGTTTTCGATAAACGAAACAAAACATCAAACTTGCTCATTATCAGCGAATCCCAGTTACGTATAAATTAAATTAATTGAAAAAAGGAAAAGGTGTGCAGTGAAATATACTATATAAAGTTTCTAGCACGCTTACGTCTTTTTCTCTGGTGGCTTTCATCCGGAATTTAACAATTTATTTTCCGATCGCTTGACTTGCTTTTGAGACTAAAAGTAACATGAGCAAAGTGTACGTTTTTATAATGATGCGGTAAATTGGGAACATTCACCGGCGCAAATAAATGTGCGTAATGACCAAAAAGTCGATCTTTGATCAAATACTTTTAAGAACCGCTTCTAACGAGAATCTTGCAACTTTCGATTTAATTTCCCGATGCTTTTGTTGGTTCCCTTTAACCTTTGTAAAATCTGCCGGTTTAATACGCCTGTTCGAATTCGTGAATGCCATTTTGTTATTTACTTCTCAAATCGAATCGAATTATTTTGATGGGGAGACGCGCGCGTTGTAGTTAATAAAACAATAATCACCGATCCTTTTATAAAGCCTGCGTGTTATTATTTTACGAATAAACGAAAAACTTGATAATTTAACTGAATGAAATATCGGCTCGGCGAAAATTGAATTTAACAATTATCCGTTCGTCTGTACGCGAAAATGTAATTACCTTGGGATCGGTGGAACGCGTCAATTAAATAGTCAATTTATTAGTCAATTATAATAATAATAACAATAATTTCTCTATTTTCTCTGGACATCGTGGAACTGAAAATTTATCGGGGCCGGTGTGATCTTTCTGGCAAATACGCGGGATATTTAAGAAAACTTCGAAATGAAGAGGAAACAGAGTCGGCGAATGAGAGAATGGGTAATGGAAGGTACATGTCGGCGTGTGAGTAATACACGAGTAACAAAATCCTTTTGCGCCCGGAAGTATAGTTACATTACCAACACATATCACATATAATCCACGCTCAACCCTTTTATCAAAATGTACGAAATGTATTTCGGCGAGAAATTCGTCACAAATGCCCTGTCATCGCGATTCTCGTTGAAATAAAATTAAACATACGCCAAGACTTTCGCGACAGCGATCATTAAAATGCAAACGCGTGATATGACAAGGTTGACAAATAATGGAACTGAAGGTGGTTCGACGACACATCGCGCATTTTGGGAATGGCAATATTTTCTGTGCCGAAATTAGCAGCACGAAGGTGTGTCAAGTCAAAGTTACTAAGAAATTGTTATATACGTCATTCGTAACACAAGATCTCGCATACGCAGGAGGGTATAATGCCTATTAGCCTTCACACGTGTTTAAGCTGTAACTAATGCATATGCAGGAGGTGTAACGCGCATGAATTATACATAATTCGTGCGTAAAGTGGAATTAAAAAGTCACATTAGGAATCGAACTACGTGGCAGTGACGCAATTTATCACCCGGTCAAATTATCTTTTAAATATTGCGAGATTAAAAGCTTTACGAGCATACACAAAGTTTATGAATCTAATAAAGCAGACCGTGAATGTAATAAAGCTTTTAATCCCACGCGACGCATTTGTAAGACACTTTAGCGGACTGGACAAACTACTTGATTTCTATTTATGGAGCTGCAGGTTTCAATCCCACTGTAGATTTCATGTATGCAATTCTGCATTTCTGTAGAAAGGTAGAGTAGCGACAGCTGTCTTGTGGTTGAGAAATTGGGGTACGAAATCTATTCGCAATTGATGTATGATTATTTGTGAGTTTAGGATGAAGAATGTCTGACAATTTCAGAATTATTTCTTAATTTGGCACATTTTTAATGTATTAAAAAGTAGAAGTGAAGTATATTTCACTCCAATGAAAATACTGAGGATATTAAGTAAAGATATGCTTTTTCGTAATTAGCAAAAATGTTTCAACCACGTGAGCACTCGTCGTTTGTATAATACACGTATGAGGTATAATTCGACAAATCTATTTTTGCCCTTCGGCTTATCTGCAGCCAAATGCAATAATTCACAACTGATAATTCGGGCAAACAATCGCGATAACAGTTCGGAAGATTTATTCGGGAGAACGAGATCCGATGACATTTATGGGAGGGGGGGGGGGTTCAATTACGGACACGAAACGAGCGATTCGAAATAACGCGAAAAGGTAAGTAAAGTAATTTTCTTTGTTTGGATGGTGCGCCACGGTAATATCATTGTTCTGGTGCATTTTGGCACAAAGCAAATTAGATCAAGCCGTGGCACATGTAATAGGCATATGACAAGAATTGACGTTCATTTGCATCCAATTATTTTCTTTCGATTCATTGAGATTCATTTCGGTGAATTGTCAAATGCTATCGACGATCCCTCATGTGAGCGCCTCGCGATTCAGTCATACGACTTTCTACCAAATTAATACTACACTGATCGTTATTCGACGATAAGTGGAGAGACATGCTTGTAACCAGGGAAATGTTCATTTGATTTTCTTTCTGTTATTTTTCCATGAATAAGTTTCATGTATATTTCTGTGCGTAAGGTTAATTTATTAGGTGAAAAGAAATATTTAAATATTCATATTTTGATAATATTATATTTTGAATATTCAAATGTATTAAAGTAGACATATTAAAAGTACTTTTTATCTGGCAAAGTTTACTTAAAATTAGGAAAAAATGTCTGCTCTGCTCTTTAATATGCTTACGTTTGCTCCGGCAACTACCGTCCGTTTTAATTCTTGATGATTCATCTGACACATTTTGCAAACTAGATTCAGTATTCCAGCAAATCTAACTCTTCTCTTCGCGAATTCCAGTTGAATTTTCGACAGATCGACGACTATTTTCGACCACGCGATATTCAAACAAGTTACGGACTTAATTTAAACTCAATTCCGCGAACGCATTCCTTTGACGCGTCGCCGAAGAATTTGTTGCATTTTTCAGTCAAAAACGTCAGACAAAAATACCTTTCGCTGCAAGTATCTCTCGGACGTCAAACAATCTCGATTTCGTTTTAAAAAGGCACAGCTCCGACATTAGGCGAATGCAAACGCCCAAAAAGCATTGCCGAACGCAAAACTTTTCGCCGACAAGGACGAGCGAAATATCGCATAATCCTATTCCTGCTTTACTTTCGGTTTTATTGCAGCGACTCAGCCCGTTCTGTGGCATTAAATTGTTTGTTATGACTCCCGGCAAAAATTGCGCGTTAGAAACAAATTTCAGAATTTAATGCGGTACATCCTCCGCGCGTTATAAACCACGCGCTACGGACATTTTTATCCCCCGCCAGATTAAAATGTATAGCAATTTCGTTCGCTTCGCGCACGACGAATTTGCCATTCCTTTCGTTCCGGTTTTACAATGTCGATTCGCCTTCGCCGCGCGCGAAAACAATCGACCTCGTTACAATTGCCTTGCAGTCGGGCGAAATCGCTCTTTAACGTCGCACCGTCACTTGTAACGTCGCCCGCGCCATAAATCCTCATAAAGAAGCCGTCGGCCGCGGCAAATGACGCGCAGGTCCGTTCGTTTAATAAATTGGACGGCGAAACAAAACTGGCCGCGATTTCGCGCTCGTAAATCGCTCGAACCCGCTCGAATAATTAAAACCGGGCATTTCGGAGACGCCGCGTGATTGATGGCCGCACTTCCGCAAAATTCAAGGTTATTACGCGATTCTCAGAGTTCACCTCGGACGACTCGCGGAAAGTCGCGGAGACGGTCGTTGATGAATCCGAACCTTTTCTTTTGAGAGCCATTTCTTGATAGCGAGTAATTTCGTAGATAGAATGAAAACGGGGTTTTTCTTTTTGAAACATTTGAAGGCTCCAACTCCGTATATCTGTGATTAAAAAGCAATCTAAAATTGTCTAAATAATAATTTAGATAATTAAAATGCCAATTTTTTCAGTTCCAACAGTAAGCGTTGTCCTGCTTGAATTGTCCATTTCATGCAGGATAGCGGAAAAAAATATGTGCAACGCATTCGGAGATGTGGAGGAATAGTCTCTTTCATGCAGAAATAGCAAGTTTGTTTGATCATGCAGGATTGCATGATTTATCCAAATAATAATCGAAAAATCGATTTACTTCAACCAGAAACCGGTTGAAATTCCATATACAGAGTTTCGGAAGCATCCTTATCCTGATAATACTGGCAAAATTCAGAGACAAAACAATCTACCATACCTTATCCAAACACGCGTAGTATAAGGAACATTCATAAAACCACAATTGCAACACGAAACAGGAATGTTCGTTAAATTATTTGCATCGGTTATGTTAGAGTGATACGCGTGGTGCTCTTGATCCAATGTTGCGCCATCCGCAAATTTCTATACAACCAATGTGACCGCATAGGAGATACGAGGAAAGTTGGGAAACGTCGAACGCAGAATGTCAGGCTGCGGTTGTCAGTGGAATGCGTCGGTGTTAAAGATTGGTCGCGAAAGAATCCCGAACTGTAAATTGTCCGCTTTTGTTGCACGGTTAGGAAAGATGGTAATTCCGTGGATCCAGTTGCGAGCCGCGAAGTGACGATGCCGTTAGCTTTGACTTGAATATTATTTGCTGACTGCTTCGAGGACTAAAGATTCGTTGATTTATAACAAAGATAAATTATGATCACTGAGAAGGAGTTATGTGGGATTTAGAAATATTCTGAAGATGGGAATAAGGCGGTTGAAGCAATGAGATTCAGCCTTAAGCCAAATGTTCTGTAGAAAAATGGACCAGTCGAAATGAATAGAAGGGTTATAGTAAATAGTTTTCCATGTTCAATTCACCTAACCTTTTCAGTATCATATAGCCATAAATATTACATTACACTATAAAAAAATGTGACATAGAAATATAGTTAATTTGGGAAATGGGTTACAAAAAAGGGTAAAATTACAAGAATCATGTAAAACAAATTCATAAAAAAGCGTAACTCCATTTGAAATAGTGAATTATCACGTACTTGTACTAAAGTGAGTTTGCAGAGAATATATTAATTTCAAATAAATAGAGTTATGTCTCTATTATATTTCAGGATATGGAATATTGGTTTTGCTTACTGCTGTACACGCATGACTAATACAGTAAGTTAATTTAAGTGGTGTTTAAATGTACGAGTTGCGCAATAATTTAAATGTATAGAACTCAGATGTTCATTTCCGAAAGTAACGTTCCAGTCTTAATTTTCAACACTTTGATTCTCTATTATTGATCGCATATGGTGACTAATAGCTCTGCACAATAATAACATTAGGTTCGTCATTACGACGTTGCGAAAGTACGGCACAAAATAATTAAGCTGAAGTAAGGAAATTCGGTTATAATTAATTCACATGGGTCATTTCGGTACCACTGCAACTGCCTCGTGCTCGGAAATGTTAATTCAGTAGACGTTTTCCATTCGTACTAACTCAGATTATTATATTTTAAATGAAATATTGTTCACATTAAAATAAGCGAAACCAAATTACAGATTAATCAAAGCTGTGAAATAAGGAAGGAAATCGACGAAATATAATTGAGAAATAAAAGCTCGCGATGCACAGAAATGAATAGAGTGTCTGAAATTGACGAGGTTCGCTTGTTGCAGCCAATAAAAACTTGTAAAATACGAACAAGTGAGTTTCATTCAAAGTAAACAATATATCGATTGAAATACGGACACCTCGTGTATGATAGACACTGTATCATGCGCCGCAGACGATAAATTTCGGTAACGCGTATTGTCAAGTATAGACAATTTTCTTTTTTCAATCGCAGTCGTGCCTTTGAAAGAGAGTTTCGCGTTATTTTAGTGTATCGTAAAATGTTCAAGATTTTGCCATTGCGATTTCAATGTATTTGTACTCTTATGTCGTTGGTAATGATATTATCAATTTTGTTACTAAAACAAGTGTCATATTTCCTGTGCAACGCTGATATTCATGTTTTTTTATTTACGTGTAGTATGTTAAATTTAAATTCAACATGTAGAATTACGCGTACCACGTCAGGATACTGTTATTCTGCTTATTGTTATTGTTTCTCCATATCGAAATCCGGTGCATTTGTGAACGAATGTAAAAATTCCAGTCGCACTAAAAACATCGTAAAAATAAATTTTGCGCAAATATTATATGAATGGGCCGAAATTAGGAGAAAACGTTTCCATAAATAATATATTAAATAAAAGCAATTCAATTCCGATTTTTAAATTTCAGGTGAAAATGTTCGGGGAGCAATTCCAACATTCGATCGAAATTTTACATTTCTTGCTTCGTTAACTAGACAGCATCCTGTTACGTACTGCGGATATATGTGTAAAAACGAACAATTTAATTTAGCAGCGGAGCAAAATAAAAGAAGACTCTGCCTTCTCGAAATAAAATGAAATACATATTGCAATTGACGCGACTATAATTGTCAATGAAATGTATTTTACTCTAACTGAAAAGCAACTAATCTATAAATTATTTATAGTTATCGGAATTCGAAAAGTGTATATCTTGTTACAAAAACAGAATTCAGTATCGATTATATAGGAAGATTGTATGAAGCGGAATGTACGTGTCTGATAGGATTGGATATTAATCTGGATAATGATTTTGAACTGTACCTTTTGACCTGTGTTTATCTACTGTTGAAGCAAGTAAATTATTTGACTAATTTAATCAAACAAATGTACTTGGCTTATTTTGTGAGTAATTGAAGATTGGGTTAGTTTGATCAGTCATCAAAATGAATGTGCCCCAAGGCTTCCCCAAATCCTAATAATCAAATAGCCTTGATAATCTATTACAATTCTAATGTATGTTCAGTAATGAGTAATATTTTTTAATCTCTTCGAACTAACTCTGCCGCTAAATTAAAAATATTCATAGTAAATTCTGCAAGGGAAAATGGTGTAGAAATAACAATCTCTAAGTTCGCTTAAATAACCCAGTCTATTAGATAAAAACAACATTGTCAAAAATCAATCATCTTTGACAACATTCAGGCACCTTTTCTACCCAAACATTCTTCAAGGTACTGGTAAACTTACATGACCCAAACTTGTACTCAAGTCCTGCCGAATTTCCACGAAGCTCTCCGCCATTTTCAGAGAAACTTTCCTCTAAATATTTCTAACCTGCATGCTTCACAAACTAGATGAATATTTATGACACAGATTATGAAACTCGTCGCAGAATCTATCACATTTCAGTCTTTCCAAAGCTGATACTCGATTTAAAACATCGGACATTTTCCTAACCTTTCTTTTCCCTTCAATACCCTGATAGAACATAAATTTATACATACACATCTAGTACATACGTATAATATACGTACATTATATGTATATATCTATTTTATGTATGATATATGTATAATATACATCTAGTTATATCGGGATATCCGCTCCTAACTTCGTTACATTAGCCTAACAATCAATAATAAACACATAAACGTTCTACGTCCCCATTTCCTCTTGTACCACACCAGCTGTTCACTTTTTTCGCGTCAACAATTTCACCCCAGGGACTCCCAATAGTGCATGACATCGCGTATAATCGTACGCTTACCTCGACTACTTCAAACAAACTGCCTCCCCCGCGTACTTCTCACTTAATCGCAATGCCCCGACTCTCCAAACTCGTCCAGCAAAAACATAATTAACAGATGTACCACACGCGAACCGCGAAACGATAATTTTGCGCACACTTTTTGCACTTCCGTATACTTACTTTTGCTCTTGACCGTTACAAACGCGCCGTTGTTAATTAGTTCAAGTAGCCGCATTAGCCCTTCCCCCAGTGGGTCGCGCGAATTCGCGTAAAACCGGCACACGTGTACCGACCATCCGAAATCCATTTTAATCTCGACATCGTTAAAACACGCGGAAAAATTTAACCCGTAAAATCGGCGATCGTAAAGCAAACGTGACGCGACGTCGTGAAAGCGCAGTAAAGATTTATTATGCGTCGCTCAAAAGAAATTTTAACATTTTACGAGCGAGCATTCAACGACCTATTTATCAATGTATCAGCGCTTCTTCGGACTAAAAAGGGCCGCGCCATTTTTGCGCGAATCGCATGACTTTTGCACGAGAAACACTGTGCAAAATTAAATCAAAGCAAATCGCAACTTTACGGCGATATGAATACCTCATTTTTAAATCCGTTGCCCGTATTTCTTCTAACCTACTGACCACGAAAATTAATGTAATTAGTGTCACTAAGTGGGAAGAATCGTTATATCAAAGTGATAAATCGCGATAACACACTCTTAAAAATATCCGATTGTAACAAGTTGAATCAGATTGTCACAAGCAGAAATTCGTTTTAATATTTCAACCAAGATAAATCAAATTTTATGAAGAGGAATCAGACTGACCTAATCACAAATCTTCTTGTGACAAGAGGAATAGTTTTGGGATAACTAGATTTTGTTAAAAGGATGGTATTCTTCTGCTAAGAATACAATTTCTAAGAGTGCACGATGACCCCAGCGCCACATTGATAATCAACGATGTTTCGAATGTTCATTGACGTGATTTATTATTATTTCAATGGCGCACAAGATGAGCCGTTTTATTGGCGCCGTTTTGTCCGTCGTACAATTGAATAAATAACGCGAGTAATTGACGAAGGGGAAAAAAGGCCGGCATAATCGATGGCCGGCAGCGCCGTTATTGCGAACAATGGCGTTGCCGGCGTTCGCGATAATTCGCTAATGAACGTTATTGAAACAAAGTCGCGCGCGGCTCTTAAAAATGCCACTTTGAGCGCAGCCAATTTGCCGCGACGTCACGTTCGACCGACTCGGTTCGGTCTGCGTTCTTCGCGGAGATTCTTCTCGAAGTAAAAATTCGACTTAGCTTTTCAGAGAGCGCTCTCCAGTTATACTGTTTTCCCGACTAAGACGTTATATGGAAAACTTGTCAAGCGTTAGTTAGCAATTTAAACTCCCTACCTAACCTAATCTTTCGCTGCGTTCGACTGACAATAAAAACTGCGCTGAACGCATTTTATAGGTTAGAAAGCAGTCCGAACTAGTCAACCTTCAGACACACAACTATAGTCGTGGTGTTTTGTGCTTCTGAACATTTAGAGTGGTAATAATTTTACAACCCGTACAGACATGAAACATGGTATCAACGTGGAATATACGTGGATGAATATTCGAACGAGGATTCAACGTAGATTCGGCGTCGAATCCACGAGATTTAGTGTATTTGTCTGTTAGGGAATCGGCAACGGACCTTGCGCGAACTTCGTCGAAAAAATCGGGCTGACGTGTATCATAAATAAGGAAGTTTTTACGATTTTATGCGAGCGCACTGTATTGTTTCGCATGTGAAACGTTGGTGGGAGCGCAGTTTTTTACGGCGTTTCCGCGCGGTCTATTTCCGCGGAGAACATGGAATCTCCATATGCGACCGTGACAAAAGAAGCGGCGCAACTCGCGATTGCACGTACAAAGCCGCTGAAACTAAGTCGCTTTCGAGCGTAATCGACGAGCATTGTTTTGGCGACGAGCAAGTTGCGCGGTGCCTAGTTCTGTCAATGATGTGACAGACAGTTCAGTTCGTTTGCCCGGTGAAGCAGTTTCGCTGAAATTAGTGGCCGTCGCGCGGTCGGCCATTATGCGCGCGTAATGCATATGAGAAAGACTCTTGTACTTTCGGCTACGAAATAAACGTTAATCATCTGCTACGCACGCCTTTTTGGTGGAGAGTAGGATCAGCAAGGTTTCGACTGTTTAAATTCAAAGAGGAAAGTTGAAATTCGGTCTTTAAGGTGCATAAAACGTAGTTTGAAGATGGAATGGATAAAATCTGTCCATATCTGCCTCAGAAGTGAGGCAGATATTATTACCAATATATATTATTACCAATATTATAATTTTTGTTGCAATCTTCACAATTTAACCACATTTATTCAGGTGACCAATCAATTTTATAATCGAATTTCCTCAATTTTTCCAGGTTGCCCAGGCAGTTTTAAATGTTAGTCCTGACTACTTTTTGTTTAATTAACAGAGATAATGTAATGATAAGCCTTGTTTAAAAAGTTAATAATAATCAACACGCCATAGCACTTCCCAAAGTTCCCTTTGAGACACCTCAAAGGATCCCAAGTCACTCGGAGTTGACTCCGAGACAACTTTCAGGAACGTAATGTTCACTGAAAGAATCAAGTAATCAATGCTTCAAGAATGACAGTTATTTATCGTTTAGAACCTGAGGATATAAACATTCTATTTTAACATTTTTGAAATATTTGATACGATTAATCACAATTATTTACAATTTCACTTCATTCATACATCGGAAACATCAATTATCTAATTTCGAAATGAAAACGAAAATTGTTTGCAGACGTATGCATGTGACACAGGGTGAATGTTTATGAACTACAGCAAAGTACATCTCCGAAAAAATGATAAATTAACAATTCGTTTGTCAGATCATCAATTTTCACCCCTTAAGGCACAATACAATATTGTACAACATTATAATGGCTATCGCTTAACTTTAATTCTACTGACAACGTATTATTTTAACGGAACAGTTGATTTTAAACATTTTAACAACTGCAATGAATACCAACACAATGTAAAGAAAAACACGTGCAGCATAAAGTTAAACATTGTAATAACAACAGCAGTATTTTAAATGGTAACACTGGTTTTCGCAATGTATAAATTATACCGGTCCAATTAATATGCATCTGCGTGTATTGCATTGATTATTTTATTCATTTTATTATTATTCTCAGTCGCACTGCACATCGAAACGAGCCACTCTAGAACCGTAGAATTGAGAGTTCAATTTGTTACAGGCGGCACAGTACCGTGACACACTACTACTATTTTAACAGCCTATTTCTTTCAATACCAGTATCAATCTCTCGAATTTTTTCAGAACGAAAAAAACAATTTTTTGCACTATATATATCCCTCGGCAAGATAGCATGGTGAAGGCTTTTTTTCATTCCACGTGAACGACCTCACAAATTTTTTTCATCACAGCTGGGATAAACTATTGACATAATATATAATTATAAATCATCACTTGCGTTCCAGTTATTCATACGTTGCGTAATAAACTTGTTGCGGAATATAAATATATCAAAATCGTTAAACAAACTATCCTTAACATAGTGGTATATCTTCATTACTCGATTCGAATAAACTCCCATAATTAATCATCAAACATCGCTAATATTATTATCAATTTATTACTTCTATTCTCAACAACCCCCTAGTAAAAATTGTGATGATGCTGAGATAAGGGCATTATCAGGATGCCACATCACCTGATCAGAAACTGATCAGGCATACACATCAGGCCCTCAACACTGAATTAACGGTAGGAATCGATTTGGATATGATAAGGAAACCTGATCAGGCTTCCAAAGTGCCGAAAAAATACAATGACTGAGACGAGAATTTAACCCTCGATGCTCAGTTTGCAGTTTGGCTGACTTGTCCTCGAGCTGTTGGAAGATTTTATATTAGAGTTATCGCGATATGCCTATGTTATTGCCACAATATGGTTGGCTTGCCTTATCATAACCTGATCAGGACCTGATAAGGTTAGCCTTATCAAATGATGTGATTTCCTGACCAAAACCTGATAAGGCCATGATCAGGTTGCCACATCATAACCACGCCAAAAATAACCTGATCAGGGCATGATCAGTTTGCCTTATGAGGCCCTGATGTGGCGTGCCTCTTAACGGGCGTGCCACATCAGGGCCTTACTGATGCCGACCGTTACATTTGACGCAATACCTTATCAGGTTATCTCAAAGGAACCTTATATGGTTTTTATCAAGAATCCTCCGATTATGTTTTCCACATCAAATCATAATATGGCCGACATGTCTGATGTGGTCTGCCACATCAACAAAAGTGTACAATTTTTCTAAACATCGTTGGCTCGTTTAGATGGCATCTCATTGGTCAAAACAGCTTACAATACGACAACGCCACACATTCGCAACATCACATTGCTGGGGTTATAAACCATATCGTTGCAGTGGCAATACCGTTTTGTCAATCTAAATGTATTTTCCATTTTATATGCAAATCCCCTTATGGCAACCGAAACGAAACATTTGACGAAA
This sequence comes from Ceratoteleas bidentatus, assembly GCA_022817645.1. Lineage (NCBI taxonomy): Eukaryota > Metazoa > Arthropoda > Insecta > Hymenoptera > Scelionidae > Ceratoteleas > Ceratoteleas bidentatus. The sequence continues at coordinate 15,336 of JABFPB010001004.1, read as the reverse complement.
TCCCTCGCAGATGCCTTATCGCGTTGCCCGACATTGATCAAACACTTGACCGCGCCTCGACATCGCGTCGCAAAATTTTTCCGCGATTACTTTCGCCGCGGGAACGTTCCTGGCCGAGATACTTTCGATCGGCGAAACTCGCAGGTCACAATTCGCAATAAAAAATTGCTTCGCGAAACGCGCGGTGGCTGTTGCTCGCTCCTTTGGCGCAATTACAGCGAAGTAGCCAAGCTTCGGGCGGAGTTGCGGGGCGGGCGGCCAGGGGGCGCTCCGGTCGCGTCGGCGCAAGTTCGTTGAACCGAAAGTTATTGTTGCGAACAGGCAAAAATATGTTTTGGACATAGTTTTCGATTGTCGGTTAGTTTCACCTCGGCGGAATTATTGATCCAAGTTCGATTGTGCAAGTGAAACAATGAAACTTGACATTCGGCGCCGCGCCCTTCCGTCCCTTCACGGACTTTGCAACTCAAACCGCGGCGCGGCGCCCAACTAATACCATTCGCGGGCGCGCGCACGAAACTTCGCATTACGTCCACCGTGAAATCTCGGCGCCCGTGCTCTTTGTTTCGGCCGGCTGTCTGCCATTATATCCGCGAAGCCACCACCACCGCCGCCACACGCACCCGAAGTATGAAGTTACGGGGACAATTACGTCGCATACAAATAGCTACTTTCTTCGGACAAAAGTTGAAATTATCTTCGCCGGGGCCCCGATAGAACGCCCCGATTTAACGAGCCCGCGACCCGACAACTCGATTACGGGTTTCAAGCAGGTTCGGAACTAAATTAAAGAATTGCTGGTGGAAGTTGTGGATGTAATATTATTTGACGTATTCGGGGTGGTTGAAGTGAGAAAGTTAAGGCGTTATATTTTTATGGTTTCATTTTCATTTGTGTGTTTCTGTTTCCAGGACATATTTTTTAGAGGTTGGACAGACTAGCCTGTAACTAACTAGTATAACGGAGTATCTTCCCAGGCACTGGTTAGTTCAACTAGATTGCCATTTTTTAAATAAAATATAATTAAGGTTGTTAAATATGATTTTATCACGTCTGAATTAATTTGTTTAACGAATTTTAGAAAGCATTTCGTTTGATAAAAATGTTTGAGATAAACTTTTTTTGCCGATGCCGGGAATTGAACCCGCAACGCTCCATGCGTAGTTTGACCATCCTGTCCCTGAGCCGTCGCACCTCTTATTGACCCTGTCATTTTTATATACTTGAGTTACACTTGTTAAAGTTGAACAAGTCACAGCCTTGCCAGTGCCTTGCCAAAACTTTACAAAACTAGGCACATTTTTACTTGGGAGCTTAAAAAATATACTTTAAACAAGTCGCAATTTCGTAATAATCTAGCCAAATTCTCAAAAACAACTTACACTTATTTGTAATTCGCGACTTCATTTATATCTCTTACATCGAAACCTCCGATCCAAACTGCCTCACTCAGATTTTACGGCGGAAGTGCTCCAACTTAAAATCAGTGATACAAGCTTTACACATGAGATGCAAAGAAGTAAATAATTATGAATTTGAATAAAAATGTAAATAAATGTAATTTAATGCAATGGTTGAATTGTAAATAATATATGAATGGGAAATAATCATCCAAGTATAAAAATTTCCGACCCGATTTTAACCCTATTCCGACCGATTATTTACAATTTGTATTAAATTGCGTTTATTTATATTTTCATTTAAATTCAAAATATTTTCTAATTCAAAAATGCATTTGCATGACATATATAACGTTTATATCACTGATTTTGAGTTGGGACACTTGCGCCGTAAAATCTGAGTTGGGGTAGTTTGGACCGGAGGCGTCGACATACTCTCATAACTCGGGACTTTATGTCTCATTTTATCAATTAATAACACCTCTAAAAAACTCTCAGAAAACCTCCACTCTCCCTACACTTCCTCTCGAAAAACCCTACCCATCTCCCGTCACTCAAAAAACAATAGCCGTCCAAAAACGAATTCGCCACAAACACTTCAAACGTCCTACGCGTAGTTCCGGCGCGTCTCCCCATCCCTCGCATATTTTCATTACAAACCGTTCCTCCTATTTCCAGCTCCTCTTATTTTTATATTCCCGAAAACGAACGACATTAAAGCGTTGCCCCCGTTTTGCTCGGACGCAAAAACATGTCGTGCGTCCGCGAGCGAAAATATTGCTTTTAAATATGAAGCGCCGCGACTGTTTACCTTCGAATTGTTAAGCGTAAAACTGTAGCCTCGCACCGTAAAAATCAACAGACGTTTGCGTCGCGACTCGACCCCGCTGCAAAATTGTTATTTCACTGCTTATTTCAACTTTTTCATTCCACTTTTCGCCTGTGAAGACAGACTCGCAAATCGCCCCCCCTCCCCCAAGAAAATATTCTTGGAATACATTACTAGAAACGACATTTTGAGAAAACTAAATCATACAATATAACATGCAATAAGTAAATCATACACTGAGATCGTCACAGGGTAAATTGAGAATTCCCAAAATTGCATTAAATTTATATTATAGGAACACCCAGAGAAACAGACTAGTTTTAACAGACTAGACTATAGTTATAGCAGTTTTTAGTGTAGTTTTAACAGTTCTAACTGTTAAAAAAGTATATTTCTTTGGATGAAGATTTCCTACAATTAAATCCGGACAACGACCTAATCAGCAAACAAAACTAAGAAAAAGGTAAAATTCCTGCAATATCATGTCATGGGATTACAATATATACAGTTATCCTCACAATATGGTTTTCTCATTGCGAAACCATCGGCCTGGTTCCAGCGAGGGTTAGAAGGAGGGGTCAAAAGTGTTCGCAATTTCGCATCCATAAGCTCGTCTATCTCACGGATCCGCTGTTTCAGGCGCGATCGCTGATATCGGATCTAGGTGGCAACTAGCTTTCGGAATTACCATTTAAACGGATTTGAATTGTTCACAGTGACTGTGTTCCGTGGGATTATAGGGCCGTTTCGACGGCTCACCGTTTTGCAAGAGGATCGCCGAGCGGAATAGTGGTGCGCGAATTCCGGCGCGTACGTATTTCCTTTCGTCTGCACGTGTGGATATGATTATCTCACGTGTCTACGTAGCGAGTCAAAATTGGGCATTGTTTCGGCGGAAACCCGGAAACTCGAGCGCCGCCAGCGCCGCGGCGCGGAAAAGTTCGAAGGCGAAACATTTTCAACTCCGCGCGAGCGCCATCTAGTAGCGGACGCAATCAATGAGCGGCGCGAGACGAATTTTAATAAATTTGACTTTTTGGACGACCGGTATTTGTAGCTGATAGTTGATCGATTGCTCGGTTTGACTGTTGCAATTTCAATTTAGATGACAAAGACGCGCGGCACAAAAGAATAGCTTGGGATCCATTCAGCGCGCGAGTTCAATGGTATTTTCGGAACATTCGTACCGAAGCGGCAATCATCTTAAAACCACTCCGAATCATTAAAACTGGTTTACAGATCGAGTCGGGTGGGAGGGGGTGGAATGGAGTAGAAGAATTAGTGCGAGTCGCAGTGGACGATCGTTCGGTGTAATTAGACGGGGGATTTCAGGAAAATTAAGAAATATAAGTCGATTAGTGAACGTTTGTCTTTTTTTAAAAGACAATTTTACTTCTGCAGTGAAATAGGATTATATTTTATTGAGTACAGGCATAATCTTTTATCCTTAATAGCACGATATGAAAATGGCTTTAAAGTAGCTCGGAATTTTTTAGCTAATGTGAGATTTTGCTAGTGACAAAGGACATCAACTTCAAAAAATACTGAAGCGCCTCTATAACCAAAATTTTGGACCGTGAATTTGTTTAAAATGTCTAAAGTTTAGTGTTTCTTTGATTAAATTAAGAATTATATATTAAGATCGAATGAAGATAAAGTTAAATAAAAGTTACAACATTATTTTAGAAAATTAGCATAAGTTAGAATGAATTAGCAAAATTAGAATACGTTTGGTTTTCACGGCCCATTAGTTATAATTTTCTCCACGAAATTGGCGATGGTCGTTTAATCTGTAGCATGAAAATATATCGTAATTTTTACATGGGTGTCTGCTATAAAAGCATTCACTTTTACCCTTGCAGCGTTTTTCCAGAAACGTCATACTATTTTAGTATAAATCAGTTCCTGCAATTGCATGACCTGAGTTTGAGCTTCAAAAGCTTAGTTATATATACTATGCTTTTAAAGTTAGAAAATGTGCTCGATGTAATATTGTAACAATAGAAATAAAGTCAGTTTGGGTTTGAAATCGGCGACTAAAATACAGTTAACAAGAGAATGACATTTGATTATATTTTTGTTTGACTTTGTCAAACAATCCTCTGTATTGTTGCGCTGTTAAAAAAGCTTGTAAAATGCTAAACAAAAGACCGGCGTTCCATTCCGAAATTGACGTCACGCTTCTCATTGCGTTCGCGGCCTCTTTTTATGTTGAAATAAAAAAGAATCGCACCGCGCTTTCAATAATTTTACATTACACGGGAATCGTTTTGAATATATTAACATTACTCAGTAACAGTGGTATTTAAACTGCAATATTAGACTGTGTCGGTACTTTACAAAATTTCTGCCGTCATTGCATTATCAATTGATCGCAAAATCCGATTATGATGTTTGCGATATGTTATATAGTAAAAAAAGGTTAAAATTGCGTATCCGGAACGCAATTTTAACCTTTAATCAAACATTTAGGCTTTTTAATACAACTAACATAATACAAAAATTATTTTGTCGCAGATAAGCATAAACAAAAAATGGCAGCGTGCCGAGTTAAATTAGGCTACTAATAGTCGATAAAGAATTCTTGCATCGAACATTTACCATGAAAAGAGTTGATTTTACTTTTTATAGCAGTACACTTGCTCCGCTTTAATATCGCAGCATTTTGGGTTAAACAGTAATTTTTCGGGTAGTTCTTTTCCGAGAGCATGGTCGGCGAGAAGTATTGAAATATTTAATACCGAGCACGCTGGGCTTATTTCATAAACATTTTTACTTTATTGTATTCATAAAGAATGCAGATATTATAATTTCGGAACGCTGGTCAGCGTTGACTCGGGGAACAGATATATTATTAATTGTCTGCTTATGGATGTTCAATTTAATCCCTTTGTTGTAAAGTTAAATACTTTATTCATTCGTAATGAAAAACCTCCCGATTAAAAGTTTAACTCATTATATATTATATTACGTGAAGGTATATATCGAAAAGGATTAATTCAGCGAAATTGCAAACTGCGTTCGACAATCATATTTCACTCCATTTTACTAAAAACGTATTACATATGACATACCTCTTTTGTAATTATTACAACGCATCTTAATTAACTAAACTATTAATTACATTCAATAAACAATAATTTCCCATTTTAATGAAACATCGATAAACAATCACATTTTAGCAATCCGATAGCGAATTTTTTTTCTACGAGAAATATCTCCATTGAAATTATTATAACACCGCCTCTTATCGTATTAAACATGCCCGTTTTATTAGCTTTTCGACCGTTTCAATTTAATAACGGCCACCCCCGTAGCTCCGAACATATATTTATTCATGCCAACAAGGGGGATTGTTCAAAACATCTGCATCACTCGCGAGCGAATTAAATATTAAATCCCCGCGGCGAAAAGGACGACGACGAACAACCACCGGACTTCGCTGCCGACCTGACCAGTAAATTTCAAAGGCTATTAACTTTATCGGCCGCGGTAAGAAGCTCCCACTTTTATAAATTGTGCGCCAGTTCTCGCGGGTTGCGGCCTCCTTGGCGGCGCAATTTACGAAAAAAGCTCGTCGCTCATTTCGCGCCGGAGGAGCCGTTACGTCCGGCAAGAACAAAGAATATCGCAAACACCTCGCCCTACAACTTGGCACGGTATCGCCGAAAATACCGGCGTAATTGAAAGAGAAAAGCTGATCTAATTCCGCGATTTATTCGAGCGACGAGCAAATTTATGTTTGCCGAGACGATTTTCGCATTTTTTGCACAACTTGATTCTGAATTGAAATCTCAATTCAGTTCTTGAGAGCAACTAAAAATGTTTGAGAGTCAATTTCGTCCGTATTTTCGGGGTTTGGCCCAAATTGTTTAACTGCAAATAAAGGTTTTGGAGAAAGAACGGTTGAAGACATTTATTTCCTCTAATTAGGATAGATAATACTGGGAAGATGAAGAATGGGTGAAAGGTTTTTTTTTCGTCTGGATTATACTTTTATTTTTTTGAGGGAAAAAGTCTACGGTATGTTATGAATGTTTTTTTAGCTTAATCTATAGTAGTTATCTCTTTTACATAGGAAAAGATAATTATGTGTAATAAATGAAATGAAATTATATTCGTTGATAAATAATGACATACATAATTACTTCATTTGGTCGTATTCATATTAATCGCGTTAAAATAATATGAAAAGTTGTATTAAGGTGTAATTAAGGTTCATGTTCTGCTACATCAGAATTAGTGTCTTTGTTAAGACGAAACATCAAGTCTGCTGCCATGGAGTTAAGGTGTTTCTAATTATTATAGACATAATATGGAATGTCAAAGTAAAAATTATTTTAAAACATTCTCTAAGTGTGATCATCTCCCGTGGTGCAAACCATATTTTACGTCACGAGGGAGGGAAGAATGACACTTTTCGAAATCTCCCAAGGGAGAAAAGAGGTGTTTCCCTCCCCGAGTGACGTAAATGTACATTGATCACCAGTGTATATTAAATGTTAAAATACCTTGGTGACTCAAATCTAGTGTACAGAGTATTGCAAAATAATTTTTAGTATTTGTACGTTCAATTTAATGCACTTAATGTACGTATATACATTAAAAGTTATTTATGTTTAAGGCATTTGTACATTATGTTAATACTACATAATGTATGTTCAGGAATATTAATTATTTTTTAAGCCGAAATTACGTTTCTCATAAATTAAAATGTAAATATTAATTTATTAATTTAATTTATATGAAGTTCTTTATTTAATTATTTAATAATTTACAAATATTAAGTGTATGTTGTTTGTTTTTCAAATTGAATTTATATACAATATTAAACAGGTTTATAAATATACATGTATATATTATTTTTAATTTTGACATATTGATAGTTCACTCTATAAAATTTACACGTTTGGTTCCAGTTAAAAAATTCCATTAGAAGCCAATAGATACGTATAAAAACTAATTTAACAAACCGCATAGAAACCATTACGACTTATTTTCACATGGAGCTATAGATACAACAAATAATTACAATACAATTTACAACACAAATTAATTATACTAAAACAGTATCTGTCGAGAAAAATATAAAATTAATACTATTAAATTATATTGTAACACGATATTAAAAAAAAGAAGAGGCAAGCCGCGTCCGGCCATGTGTCAAACATGTTTTCTAAAGAAGAGTTGGCGGAATCCAGTTTAAGTTTCTAATTTTCGAAAACAAAGAGCCATTTGCAAGAAACAATTGGATACAGAAAAAGTTCAAGCGATAAAACGTAATTAATCGATTAGTAGCCTAGCAAAATATAAATTATAGAATGAAGCTACCCCAGCAAAAAATAATGAAGAGAAAAGCATAGAAAATAATTAAAAAATAGAAATTGAATTCCTTTCGGGAAGGATTCGGAATTAATATTTTCATTTTTTGCTTATCTATTCCAGCGAATTTTCAATGTTTCCTACGAGCAATTTTGAATTCTTCAGAAATAATTCCTTTCTGTTTTCTGAATTAAAATAAAATGAATATGTAATTCCATATGGGCGTTAAGAACCTTATACAAATTCTATACAATATGTGAAAAAAAGCTATCAAAACCCACATAGATCCAAACAGGACCAGCTCTAATGGAATGTTTTAACCGCGGTTTTGTCGATAATTAAACAATGTGAACATGTTTAATAATTAAACAATCTGAACTTTTAGTTTTAAACAAAATTATTTGAACAATCAGTAACATAAAACATGTTTTTTGTTTTGCAACCACGGTACACACATTTCTCAAATCTTGGATTCCATTTCGTCAAAGTCCTTCTACCCCTCCCTCTAATCCGACCTTTTCCCTCACACAATTACGACCCGCAAACCAATTCAAATACGCAGCCTGACATTTCAGAAGCTTTATTTCGCTCCTATTACACAAGAGCCAACGTGGCAGTGATAAAGATAATGGCGTCGCGGTGCGAACGTGATCGCGACGAGCGGATTTACATCAAACGACTGGCGCGCGTAGTTCGACTTCTCGTTGCTCTGGCGACTCAATCTATCCGTGACGTCACGAGTCGGAAGTCACCGAGGCCACTTCGTCGCTACTCCGCGAAATCCAATCGTCGAAGCCATCGTTCGAAATGCAGCTGGCATTCGAGCTGCTCGAATTACGCTTCGTTGGCGCTATGTCCAGTCCGGACAACTCGTTCGTTCTTCTGTCTCCAGTCCGTCGGCGCAGGTGTCGGCAGTCGCTCGAATCGCACCGAGTTGCGCTTACGATCGCGCCGCGCGGCGCCGTGTTGGCCCGCGTACATGGAGAGGTAATAGTGGCCGCGATAGCGGCTAAGAAATCCGTATTTCAGACCCCGCTCGAGCGCGGTTTTCACCTGCGGAGGAAAACGAGTTGACGTCACAGCGACTCGGCTTGGGACATTGAGAAACGTCGTGGGGATTCGAAGAAAAATGGAGACTCGAGGCGGAGGGGAGGAGAATGAACAATTTGGTGTGGGTGGATTTCGGAGGATTTCCGGGGATTGGTCAATGAAAAATGAGGGGTGAGGAAAATTGTTAGGGGAGGGTTCGAGGTGAGAGGGGTTTCGGCTGGGTAGATCGACGAATGGGCGAATTGATTTGGAGTGGGTTTTTCTTGAAAAATTTGAGTTTGGTTTTAAAAATGTTTGGTTAAAATGAAATGAAAATTTGATTAAAATTCTTTAAAAGTGGAAAATTGCGAGATCCCAGTTTTTCTAGCGTTTGAAAGTTTATAGAAAATACACTTTTTACAATCTCTTATCTCAAAAATCACTTTATTTGAATTTGTCAAGGTTTCAGGAGACTTGTACTGGGAGAAGATTCGGTTAAGGTATTTTTGTAAGTGTAAAAAGCATTAAACGCATTGCGTAAAACGTTTAAAAACAAGCAATTTGCATTATTGTTCTCAAAAGTGTAACTCAAATTGGAAAATGTGGTCAAATTCCTAAAAAAACACACACAAAAATTATACTACTTTTTCGCATAAGTAGTATAATTTTAATTATACTACTTAAATTAAAATTATACTACTTGTTCGAATTCGAATAACTAATTGTTTAATTTTTGACATGAAAATGTATCTCACTCTTTTAGCCAATAGTGACATAATTCTAAAATCTCACCTATATAACAATAAAAAATCCTAACCTTCAAATTAACCTATTATCTTAAAAATACTGCACTAACAATTTTCTCACCAACATTTACAAATGTATCCCTACGCCCAAAAGCAAACCCCCTCTCACATTTAAATTCCCTGCCCTCTTCCATAACAATCTAAGCTTCTCTCCTCCTCACTTCCATCTCCAGATGACATTTCCCCCACACTCTCTCCCACCACAATCAAATTCTCCTCATCTCCCCAAATCACCATACAAACCTCACCAAAAAGTAACGTCTCCGAAAAATAATGGGAACGACCCAACCCCCTCACCTCTCGTCACTAACGACCTCCCTCCCCCGAATCCAAACCAAACTTTCCGCTCGAATCAATGCCATTTCTCCGCCTCTCCCTCCCCTTCGTTTACTTGTTTTTGTAGTCGTTTCACCGGCTGCGCCGAGACGCACGAAACGTAGTTCACGATGTGCTTGGACGTGGATCCCTGACCGCGCGAGAGGTCCGAGATGGCCGTCATCACGAGCGGCACGATTTCCTTCCCATTTTGTGTTCGCGGCTTCGCGCGCAGCTTCGTCATCTCGGCCGAACGCCTGTGAAATCAACCGTACCCGAAAAAAAAATACCGACAATTTATCGCGCGTCCATCACGCGCAACGTTTGGCCGAAAAGTGACAAGCTTTGCGCTTTTGTTTCGCAGGCCGCTTCATTTGTTATTCGCCGGGAGAACACGTTTGAAAATGGCGCGCACGAGATCTTGGGGCTAGCACGCGACTGGTATCGCGCGAAAACACGTCTTGGAGGAACGGGGCGAAAAGCGGGATATCTGAGGTGGCCGAGACAAATCACTTCCGGTGGCGGATCAGGGTAATTCATAACGCGCTATCAATGCTGCGCGGGATAAGAGTGTTAAGAGGGAGGAAAGGGGAGGAAAACGGTGATGCGGAATGTTTTAATCGTGGGTTACGGATTAGGTACGCGGTAGCCAAGATTATGGTAGAGAGGGTGATTGTGGGAGGGTGGGCTGGGAGGTTGTGAGTGTAAGATGTAGGTTCTGAGTGGGGGTGTGTGGTTTTGTTGGAGATTGAAGAGGGTGGTGAAACGATTATGTAGAGAAAAAGGGAAACTGGTCTGAGGTGTCACTTCACCTTGATGGTGAAGTGATAGTCCTGATAATGGGAGTGCAAGAAGATTGGAAAAGGAGGTGGTTCGAGATAAGGAATTTAGGTTAAAGAAATAGAGTTTAAAAGTGAAAGGATGTGTGGTGTTGTTAATTTGATTTTTGCAAAATACCAAGGGGAGTTTTTTGAAATATTGCATTTTGTATTAATTTTGTCAAGAGGGAGAATTTGTAAATCTGAAACTATTGGGGTTTAAGACGAGGGCGTGGTTCAGGTTGTCAGAACCTGACAAGCTCTGACCAAAAATTTATAACTGTTTTTTTTTAACGGAAAGGTAATTCACATCGCTTTTCTATTTGAAACTTCATTAAAATCGGACACTTGGTAACAAGAGGTTTTTGTTCCGTTCTAATGTTTATATTACACCAGGAATGCACGTTTTCTTAAGTGGAACATACGTGCGATATATCAATAAAACTTGAAACCCACGAAAGAACGAGTTGGGTCACAATTTTTTGGAATTATGAAAATGTCAAAAAAGCCTCGAATTTCCTCCCATTTCCTACAATTTTCCCCAAAAAAACTGCCCTTCCACCAACTCATCCTAAATATCTGAGCCCGAAAACTCTAATTTCCCCAAAAAGCTAGTGGATGTGAGGAAAGTTAATTCATAAACCCGGAATTGACAAGACTCTCGCTCCTTTTTTAGTTTTATTAGTTCGACTAACTCTGAAACTCTCTCGTAAGATTCTATAACTCGTCTCATAGTTCGTGTCATTGCTCCACTCAGTGATTCACATAGTTATTCGTTTCGTCGCCGATTTGTACAAGTCGAATCCAGGTATTGCTGCTAACGCCGCTTAGACCGCTTAGACTGATCGAAGATACTTCAAGCTGATTCAACTGATCGCCGAAGAATTCCAATTTAAAAGCAAGTTTTAAACATAAGTAGTAACTATAATTTTGAATGTCACTGAGATTTCTCCGAGATTAACCTGAAAGATGTGAAATAGCCAAACAGTATTGTGAATTCATATTTTCTTGAATTTATATTCAGTTCGGCAACGCTCTATTCCAAGCTTCCAAGTAGATTTCTTCGAAATCAACTGGAAAGTGGTATAATGAGAAAACTGGTTCTTAAATCTACAAAAAAATTGGTACGCTTTACGAGATACATCGTAAAACGTGCGAATAATTCGTAATTGCTACGATATATTTCGTAAAGAATTCGAAATATTCGCAGTTTTTATAAATTGTTTTTCTCAGTGTGGAGTAGCTTAATAGAATTATTATACCATTGTCTTCTAATTCACTGACAGTTCAGCAATAATTTTGTTCTGACCATGCGAGCAGATCTCTTTGTATCAGCTAGATTGGGACGAAGTGGCTGGTTAGAATTGTTAATTCATTTCTCCTCCTGTATATGTCGAATCAGTTCGGCAATGCTCTAATCCAAACCTCCGAGTAGATTTCTCTAAAATCAACTGGAAAGGGACAGAAGCTAAATGGAATTGGTATTATATTTGACAAATATCTAACTCCCTCTTTCTGAATCCTAGCCACAATAAAGAGGGTATCACAACAGTAAAATCATACACGTTTACACATTTTTCCCTATATTTCAATAGTGAGTCAGGACTTGAAATCATTCGGACATAATATGCCAGAACGATTTTCAATTGCAAGAATGTTAATACAAAATTAATTCACAAAAATGAAAATCGGGGTTTCATTTTTGTAAATTACAGTTCAAAACAAAGTAAATTCAATATAATAAAACCAAAAAAACCATATTACAGTTATACCACTGTAATTTCTTTATTTCACTTTCTATCTTTCTCCTCTTCCTCCGATTCTCACATACCGCGAATCTCGTCCTAACGTATATCAATTTTGCGGTCGTCTTTTGTTTCTCTCACCGCTGATTCCGCCTCGCGAATTGGTACTTTATCGTTTACCATCTCGCGCTGGTGTGCGTGCATAATGGAGTTACACTCGTGTCGCGTTAATTCCGCCGCCACGGCACCGTCGTCCTCGCCCGACAGAACCGCGCGAACTTACGACTCATTAATGAGACAGCTCGCGGACGGCCGTCCAGGGAAAAACTGGCGCGCGCGAAAACCGTAATGAACATAATTTATGTTAATACACTGACAAATCGTATTTCGGACAAAGTCACACAAATTGCACGGCGTTGGAAAATATTCATCAGAAAAACTGATCATCGTTGACGAAAACGGGATCGATTCACGAACAATTTTGACAAATTTGGTCCAATACTTTTAATACTAATTGCAAATGCTTTTCTTCGTAAGGCACGTCGATATAGAATAATATTTTGTGAAACACAACAAAACTTAGTTAAAAATGATGAACTATTTATTTCTGACCATTCGAGCATTTCTGGCCATACATTTAACAAATTTCAGAACTCCTGAACAATTTGTGATAAATTAACGGCGTTATGGCCCCTTAATCGCTCGACCTCCCAGAACTCAATCCGCGCCACAGTTCACAAAAACGGGCGGGTTCCCAATAATACTTCCAATTACATCGGAATCAAGTCGCGCGTCAATTGCCAGACTTCTCGTGGAAATACGTTTCCGCGCGAAGGAAAGTTTATTTAAATAAAAATGAAGCTCGAAAAATTGGATCCACTTTTTGCCGTCGGCCGACGGAATCGATCGACGTCGAAAATGATGGCTTGTGGCGAGCGAAAGACGCAAGTCGATAACGGGTGATTAATTATGTCGCGATAAAATTTGTGATTGATTTTTTGTGCTTTTCGAGGACGTTCATTCATTTTTTCGAACGTTCGTTAGCCGATTTCAGCGGAGAAAAATTAATTGAGGTTTCAAGAGGCTACATTATAAATTAGTTTTTACGTATGCTTGTAAAATAGTTTAATATTTAGAATGATATAACGTTGAACTCGATAAATAATAATTATAATTTGTATGATCGCTATGTAGAATAGATATGCTAACTTTACTTTTTTTGTTTTCAGTGCAGAGAAATTTCTTGGGAAAAATTTGACAAAATGCATTTTGCCTTCGTTACTAGAGTGTTTGTAAGTATTGCAATAATTCCTGTCAGAAATCCGGAATGATTTATCCAACATTTTTGGTATCAGTTACTCAAACTTTAGTACTCCTAAGTATCCTTAATGTTTAACAGTAACAGTCACTTGGAACAGTTTATGATAAATTGACTGAATATTAATTCATTAAACTATTCTACTTTAGGCGACCATTTAAAATTATTCTACTTAAGGCGACCACTTAAAAAATAAGTTCAATGTTTAAAAAATACAAGTTATTTCCCTACATGTTTTATACATCTCCTATGTAAGAAAAATGATTTTTTCGATGCAGAGAACTAGGCTACCTCGTTAAAGAAAATATTAAATCCACGTAGTTTTTTAATAATTAAAATAGCTTGACTTTTGCTTTCGATTTATCGAAATATATTAAAATGAACAGTTGTTTTTGTAAAAATGATTCTAACCTACAAATGTTCAATCTAAAAATGACTTGATATTTTAAGACAAATTGACACAACAGTACTTCTCGCTTCACTCCTACATTTTTAGCTCTTCAGATTTTTAGTCGCGTAGACTTTGACATAGACAATTAATTTCCGTGATAAGAAACCAACCCAAGTCAACCTCCGTCAACTAACATTTCGACAAAATTATGTTTCTTCCCGAATCCTTTCACAGTAAAACAATTAAATTCCAGCCTGACGATCGTCAAAACAGCGACAGAGATAGTAATTTATATGCGTCATTCCTCGTACTGTATCATTAAACAGTCAAGTCGGCTAATTGGACGCGGCCGGAAATGACTCGTCCGAAACGACTCCTTTCCGGTACGCGAAACAATGCGCAAAAACGCGGCAACTTCGGCAAAGCGGCCTCGATAAATAAAGGCTAAACGCGCTCGCGCGCGAATAAATAACCTGTCCATTTAGCCACGGGTTTACGCAAATGAAATGCAAAACGCCGGATGAACAACAAACTATTAAAGCTTTGATAAAGACAAAACGGCTTATCTTACCGGCTGGTCAATATGCGGCGCTGCGCTGGGGGTGGGGAAGGGCGCTGTGCAAATTGCGAGCATTCCGAAGCATCATCGCCGGATTGCACAGTTTCCGCTGGTGCTCAGAAAGCGGCCTATATATGCTGGGCGCATTCAAATTCCGCCATTGAACCGACCTTCGTCATATTCAGCCATTCTCTCGACCCGAAATACCGGCGTGCGTGCATAATCACCGTAAAAACGCGCACCCCATCGAATCCAGGGGGCGCTCGCGCTAATTGACATGCAGACAGGCAAAAAGTATTTTCGTTGAAGAAGAAGAAAAAATCTGAACGGACGAATGCTAATGAGTTTGTTTTGCGGGCTTTTCCTCGAGAATTTTTTCGAAAAGTTAGATTGATTGAAAATGAAACTTAAGAACCAAAGTCATGGAGTGGGAGTCTTTTGATTTATAGTCTTAACGATATTAAATAAGTACTTGGAGCTGATTTAGAACATTATTTAAACGGGAGAAACGAATGGGTGTAAACTTGGTGTTATTGGTACTAAAATAAAATAAGTACTTGTAAATGTTAATCATTGCCAGTAGAAATCAGTGGTTTTGAAGAAAAACTAGTTAAGTCACATTTTTTTACAAAATTGGTTAAGAGCGGAAATTGATATATTTTTATATATATTTTCATTTGGGAACGTCGAAATGTTATTATCTGGTGTACATTTTGCTCAATTTTGACAAAACATAACCAATGAAGTGTAATTTTTTAGGAAAAACCAGTTAAGTGCACCTGTTTTGAGGAATAATCAGTTAAG